>BRDA01093852.1:0-70222 GCA_036984385.1 Crenuchus spilurus | reverse complement strand
CATAACCCCCCTACCCCCCCTCCCCCGCAAATTACGTGTATGGATGTTTGTACACCTGTAGCATGTTAATAACAACAGTAATAGTATTGTAAACATGATGCTTTCACAAAAGCCTTGAAAAGTTCACTGTTCAGATTAAATAGAGCTGTCAGAAAGTGCCCTTCTCTGTTTTTTGGGTTCATGTCACTGATGTGTGGTGAAATCATTCTATATCCATGTCTCGCTCCCTCTTTCTCTCCCACATTCACGACCTTTTGTTGCTCAGCTTATTTGAAAGTCTTCCGTTCTTTGCAAAGTGTATTCTCTTTACTTTCATATGTTGTATTGGGTCATATTGGAGCAGAAGTTGAAGTTGTCAAAAACTGAGCTAATGAAGTAAAGTGGAGAGTCAGTGAGGTTCAGTAAGTTAGTATGTGCTGTGTGGCTGCTGGGCTGACTGAGCCTGCCTCTGCGGCTGCTTTAATGAGGGAACAGGAGACAGGAGGCCGAGGGTGACGGATTCTCCTGCTGCTGAAATCCCAGCCACTTAATCCACACACACAGTCACACACACACACACCCTAAGCAACCCAGAGCTCTCACCCTCCTGCCCTTCAACACATAGACTCGCACACACAGCTCTCACGCACTCACTCATTCTCTTACTCCTCTTCACTGTCTTCACTGTCTCTTCTGTGTAAAATCAGATTCAAATACTGTATTGCTTCACTGGGCTGACAATGGAAAGAACATTTAGAGTGGGTTTGAGAAGTTTTGATGTAGGTCACTTCACTATTCACTGTTAACTCTCTGTCTACTCTTCTTGCTGTCTCTATCTCTATCTCTCTCTTAGGCAAGAAGAAGGTGTCTCTGTATGACAGCCAAGCTCCCATCTGTCCGATCTGTCAGGTGCTGCTGCGTCCCGGAGAACTGCAGGAGCACATGGAGCAGGAGATGGAGAGGCTCACGCATTTGCACATCAGGTACAACACACACACACACACACACACACACACACACACACACACACAGTTTTTATACCTTTCAGTAGAAACAAAAATATTCTTTACTTTCAACATAGTTAATATAAGGAGATTTGACTTTGGAGCATTTCTGGTCCAGTCATTGCGAAAGGTTACATGACAAGGTAGGATATCCCTGTTCTGTGCTTTCATACATAGTTATAATATTTGACCCTAATATTCCAGTATCTGTTCAGGTAGCAACATTTTCCCTCTATAGTGGTTTGGACCTCACTCTCATAAATCAACTGAGGTGCTGTCTAGACTTTGAGCAGGCTGGGTTAAGCATGTCAGGTGGATCAGGGAGATCCACACAACACCCCATCACTCACCAGGTTAGCCTTTTACACACAGTGACAGGGCCCTGTACACAACACACCTCATCTAGCGCTGACATGACCCCACAACTTAGCTTATCATACTAAAACAGTATGCTCTTCCTCTACAGCTGCTAATGATTATCCTGCTGTGTCACTTCTATAGAGACTTCTGTGTTGAACAGGAAGACTCAGTCTGTGTCACGGGGTCATCAGCAGTGACACATACAATAGTTCAGTGAATTTTTAAGATACAGACAGTTCCCGTGTCTGGTTTTGTCTGTGTGGGACTGGGAGGGTTAACTTAAACAAATGACATTCCACTACCACCCCTCAGTTGCTGATTGCTTCTGGGCAGACAAAGAAAGCCAAGGATAGAGCTCTAGCGCAAGCAATAGTTATCCATCAGGGAGGAGTTATGGTTTTATAATTAATAAAAGGCAGTGAGTGGTCCTTGCCTGTGGCTAGCCGCTGTATACTCAGGCCCTGCCGACTGGGTCTGCTGGACAGGGGAGGTTATTTAAGGAAATGTCGTCATAGCTCCTCATTTGTCAGTGGCGGCTGCTGTGGAGCATCGTTGGGCTGTGATTTAGCCTGGCTCGCTGTGCTCCCATTAACCCCTGAGCTGTAGTCATGTGAGTTATAACCCCAGCACACTCCCACCACCATGGACCACTGCTGATCAAAGAGTTACACTAGAGAGAGAAACATGAGGAAATAAGGAAGAAAAAAGTAGGGGCAAAACTCAAACTAATGCAACATTTCATGGTGTTGAGTAAATTGTTAGATGGGATCGTTCTGATTTTATTTACTATTGTACCTGACTAAATATCATACCTTTTAAGAATAATAATGATTGTCACTAGCAGTAACATAATATTAACTTGTAACTTAGAATTTGCCTATTTTACATCACTTCAGTGATGCATTAACCCATCTAAAATACAACTGATATATACTCAAAAGTTTGGGGTCTCTCAGACTTTTCCATTACAGCACATATCTTTCGAGACTATGATACAATCCACAAATACTGCTGCTTCAGATAATCAGTCTTTTATATTAGAAACGTGACTTATGACATTGTCAAAACTTTATAATTCAGTTCTGGTGTCTTCCAGAAGTTGTTGACAAGGAGTTTACAGGCTTTATTACCTCCGTTTACTCTCCTGCAGAAGTTTAGCATGTTTTGTACACGGCATCATGTGTTGTAGAATATCTTGGGTAGACTAGACTAAGAGATAAGAATAAGAAATATAATATTAGTCCATAAACAATATCAAATAAGCACTATTAAACACTAGAATAGGAGGTATGTGGAAACATCAACTAGAGATGTTTAAAAAAAAGTATTGTTCATCATGACAGCTATTTGAACATAAGTGCTTTAGCCGTAATGCTAGCTCAAAGCATATCCATGATCTTCCTATGTCCCATGATGCCTTGCACAAAATATGTGGCAGAAAGTAAATAAATAGCTGTACTAAAGCCTGTAAATTAGTTGTCAGCAACTTATGGGAGACACCAAAACTGAACTAAAAGGCAGTGAGGCTGTTCTACCTCACTCTTCTACCATAGAAGCTTGAGTATCTGGACCAGCAGCATTTGTCGATGTTTTCATAGTCTACAAACAGATTTGATGCAGACTATTCTGAAGTTAAAGCGCAGAAATTTCTTCAAATGAATGGGTGATCCCAAACCTTTGAATGGTAGTATATAATAAAGTTTGGCACTAAGATGAGTTTGTCCTACACTTTTACAGTATTTTGTATAAAGGCATACATTTTATAGCACTTCTTTAAGAGCTGCTCCGTGCAGCCCCACCTTAAAATTCTACTATGTAAAGGCTGCGCTACACACATATACACACACACACACACACATTCACACACACACATGCATACACAGATCATTGGAAGTGACATGGCGAATTTGTGGCAATTTGTAGTAAATCTCTCTCTAATGATACCGTTTCGGTGTGCGGCAAATGAGAACGGAGTGCATGTAAAGTGGAGAAGGCTATTTAAGATGTAGCATTAGGCAGATGTCTGAATGGATGTGGGTGAGCGTGTCTGAGATTGGGACTGCCAGATTTTTCTCTCTCTCTCTCTCTCTCTCTCTCTCTCTCTCTCTCTCTCTCTCTCTCCCCTGTGGCTGTGTCACCTCGTTCGTTCTCCAGCATGTCCTCTGCTCCTCATGTATGGAAATGGAAATCCATCATGGCCTTTACACATGTGCTTGCACCACCAGCCACAGCAATCTACATACACCCCCCTCCCTCCACCACCACCACCACCTTCTGAATCCCCTCCACATAATCAATTTGCCTCCAACAGAGCGAGTGAGAGCTAGGTGGCAAATGGCACCAAAAGCAATCTTTATCTCCAGCGTACAACCCCACAATCGTCTCTTGGTATTTATTCAATTTTCAACATCTCTCTCACCCTCAACAGCCCTCTCTTTCTCTCTTTCACAAACACAAAGTATAATACATTTTAAAGTAAAATCATTTTCATCAACATCAACGACCATACGTCTGAATAATTATTAATACGTGTCACCAAAACCATTTCATATCAAGTCATATTGACAAGTGAGTTTATTATTAATTTGTTATTTCATCATGATTGAGTAAAAAATGTATCATAGACATTTTATTAAGCCTGTGACTATTTGTCACATGATGGACATTTATACAGTGAAGGAAAATGTTAGGAAAACATTCAAATAGGTCAAGCAAGCTAACTGACTGGCATTAGTGGTGCATTTATCAAACAGGCTTAACTAGCAAATCTAGCTAGCATGTTTCTAACTACAAAGCGCTTGAAGCTGAAGGCTTTGTAAACTCACAACAAGGAAATAGAACCTCCAATGAAGCTGGAAAAGCAGCATTAATCCTTCACTGTAACCATGTCTTTAATAAAAGAAAGCAGTTCTTATAGACTTGTCGCCCACTCCTGAGGCCTTTAAAGCCGCAGACCGTTAGGCGGAGTTAGGGTTTCTTTTTTTTGTTATATGTATCTTTGTTCTGGTGTCTCGTTAGTGAAAGGGAAACTGAACCTGTGTGTCTCCTCTGTTCTTGCTCTCCCTGGCTTTGTCGCTTGTATCAAAACGGGCTTCACTGGCATGACAGGAGAGACTGAAAGCTAGCGCCGATGCTTTCACGCCAACATCCCCTCCGACATGCAAGAAAAATGTCTCCAGCCCTCCTTCTGCATCTCCCGCTCTCTCTGTCTGCGTCTCCTTTTATCTATTCTCTATCCTCTCCCCTCCCACCCCCACCCTTTCTCTATCTCTCTCACCTACCTGTCACTTTGACAACAGGGCCTCAACATCGCCTCTCCTTGTTTTCGTTCTCTGGCAGTGATGGCTGCCTCTTAACAAGTCATTCTCTCTCATTGTCACCATGCAGGTTGAAGCAATAAAGAAGGAGAAAAAACTGTGCACATGACACAGACTGTACCCCCCGTCGATCCCCTTGTTTTGAAGATGTGTGAGACAGGGCCTGTTACTATTGTTGTGACTGTAAAGTTGTAGGGTTTTAAAAAAATAAATACAATTTAAGCCTAATCCTAGTCTAAGCAAATATTTTGAATGGACATGTCTTTTTTGACAAGAAAAGCTTTAATCTGTGTCTGGAACATGGCTGTTGCGGAGGCTATCGTTTATGCAGTTATATGTTGTGCCAATTCTGGATGTACCTTAACAGTGAAAATCTTGGACACATGAAAGGTGTTAGCATATTAGGCTAAAAAAGACAAAAAAAGACAAAAAAAGAAAGTAAATATACAGCAAATCAACAAATATTGTCCTTACAAATCAGGCTATTTAGACCAACTCTACTCATGTCAAACCTGATTTTCTTCACAATCACAATGAACTTGTTCATGGGCTGATACATCAAGACTAAGATATACATAAGACATAAGAAAGATGTACAATGGTGAGCATTTTATCAGCTAAAATGCAACATACTTTCATTTTTAGTCAAGTTTGACTGAAGTTTTGATCTCACAGAAGTTGTTAACTGAGAGTGTGTTTTCTGGGCAGGTCTTCTGGTCGCTGTAGTAGAGTTGAGTGGTGTATGTATGTGTGGGGGGGTGTGTGAATGAGGACCAGTGAGATCTGTAGTGCCATACCAGTGGATTTATGACGCAGAGGGAGTGCGTTTATTATCTCACAACCAGTGCACTGCCTCTGATGGGGCAATTTATCCTCTTTCAAGGCCCTGCCCTGATTTGTGTTGTCTCTTTCTCTTCCCCTCTCTCTCTCTCTCTCTCTCTCTCTCTCTCTCTCTCTCTCATGCCTTGTCTCTCTCTCTCTATTTCTCTTCTCCTGCCTTGTCAGATCAATCATGTTGACTACACTACAGGCAGGCGTGAAGCTTATTACCTGAACAAGGGGGTGGGTCCAATTGCCCAACCCATCCTCACCTGTCAGCCATGACAGTCCAGTCCTTTGGACCTTTTGAAACACTTAAAAGATTAGGTCAGCAAATCAGATGTTCTTGCATATTAAAATACTAGTTTCTGACATTGCATGACATACCAGTTTCTAGAATGTTTTTGCTTTGAGCTATTTTTATAGTTAATTTCTGTAGATAACAGTATGTCATTCAATGTCAGAAACAGGCAAGTCTATCTGAGATGGGCTTCCATCAATTATATTATAACTACACAGTAAATCTGCCAGTGTTAAATCAACACTTTTAGAGTTAAATTAACACTGAGAGTGTTACATTTTGACACCCTCAGTGTTAATTTAACTCTAATAGTGTTGATTTAACACTGGCAGATTTACTGTGTAGAGCTGATGTAAAGGGAAAATAGTGTCTATCAAAGTGGTAAATATAATCTACAGCATTAACTGTAGATGATCTTACATTTGGGCCTTGATTCCTTGCAACTTATGGCATGGGTGGAGGTGGGGGGTGCATTTTTCTCTCCCTCTTCATCTTCGGCATTTCTCCTTCCACTCCCCCTCTCTATTCGTCTATGGCAGGGACAAGCTTGCCTGCCAAATCACGTTGTCGGATTAGGGCTCGAGCAAATTCAATTTCAGCGCCTCGGCAGTGGCCGCTGTGGGTCCACAAGCGAATGCGGGACACAAAGTGAACATGACATGGGTGACGTTTCCCCCTGTCAGAGCAGACCACCTCATCATCACACAGCCTCATAAATGCCCAGCCACAGCCTTGCCACAAACAATATGAGAGAGACAACAAGAGTGAGACAGAGAGAAAAAGAAAGAAAGAGAGAGAGATAATATGCAGACACACAATATACATATTCTATTTATATTACTTTAGTATTACACATTACTTTTGTCACTTACATTTATCATTTGTATCTACATCAGAGAGAGAGAGAGAGAGAGAGAGAGAGAGAGAGAAGGAATGACACCAAGGAAACACACCAAGCAAGAAAAGAAATAAGTACAAAGTTTAAGAAAAAAAATTATGACTGTGATTGTGAATGTGTGTACATATGACTGTGTATGTGTGTGTTGGAGAGAGAGAGAGAGAGAGAGAGAGAGAGAGAGAGGGGAAGAAATAGAATAAGGGATATTAATGTTTAGGGTAGAGATGTGATTTGATATGTCTCTCCCTATTGTCGGCGGATGCTCGAGTCGGCCCGTTTAATATTTCCTGCTTTCTAATCAGTCATCTTCAATCGGCCTGGGTCTGCAAGGCGGGGGAGGAGGGTTGTAGTTCGATGTAGCCCCCTCTGGTCAGGCCTGAGGGAGAAATACGCTACCCCTCAGTTCCACCTCCTCCTCCTCCTCTCTGCTCGTCTCTGTCTCCTTAATACAATGTTTACAAGCCGCCGCATTGTCCTCAACATATTTCAAAAGCCCTAAGTGCCTAAGGCACTTCACTGACAAATCAAATAACAGTGAAATCATTTATTTCCTCCTGCCTCAGCCAAACTGTGCGACAGAGAGAAAGGGGAGGGGGTGATGCTGAAGTACTGGATGATCACATCCATGAGAATGATTACTTCAATAAAAAAATTATAACCCAAATCTGCTTAGCTGAGGTACTTTTGGACAGTAATTGTTTCAAATACAGCATGGCTCTGGGCTGCCAGGATTGAGTGGCACAGAGGGCAGGGCTCGAACAGCTAAGGCGTGCTGCTTTTTTCCCATTTCCACATGATTAAAACTGTGATTTGTGTAGCTTCATGAACTTTTGTGTTCACCATCCTTTCTAACACCCGTTCACATCTAAAGCGACAGACCCAATTCTGAGCAAAAGCAACTGATGTTTCTAACAGAAGGAAACAGGATTGAATGTGATCTACTCTTCCAGTGGCTAGTCGCAGACCCACATATCAAGTCCTGCCCATATGGACATGTCTCTGTCCACACAGTAAATCTGCCAGTGTTAAATCAACACTGTTAGTGTTAAATTAACACTGAGAGTGTTACATTTTGACACCCTCAGTGTTAATTTAACTCTAATAGTGTTGATTTAACACTGGCAGATTTACTGTGCAGTACTAGCCTTACATTGTCTACTGAGTAGTATCATTCATTGCAAATGAACTTTAAACCCAAATAGCAAAAATCACTCAGCCATTTACAGGCTAAATAGATCATACTGGGCAGTATTCACATTGGCCATGCATTAGTATGAATCTGGGTCTGATTCTGGGTCTGATTCTGGGTCTGTGGGATCCAGGCCACATCTGACCAGAGTGCTTTATCCATTTTTGTCTCAGATACTATATATATATATATATATATATATATATATATAAATATATAAATTATGATTTATTATGATTTATTATGATTTATTATATTTATAATATTAAAATGATACACTTTTATGCAGTATTTTAGTACTTAAGTGTAAACCTCATTACCTTATTTAACACTATTTCACCTATTGCTGAAACATAATTGATGTGAGTATATTAAAACAGCATTTGGGAAATAGGCCCCGCCCTTTCTATCAGCTTCCTTGGTGCTGAGTGTGATATGACAGTTAGCCTGAACCCCTTTTACTGATCGTCCAGTTGCTGCCTGGAATCACAACTTAGCTCACTTACAGCTGGCTGATAACCAGACTCACCCAGCGTTACTGTTGATCAGTCCAGATTGGCTTGGCCTGAGCCTTTTTTTTTCAAACATTCTTCTGAAATGTTGATCATGTCTTTTTTTCTTTGTCTTTACAGCAAGAACCCGTCACACAAGGATATCACCACAGCACCAGGCACACCCAAGGTAAGATGGCTGCTGTGTTTTTTTCGGCTTGGTCACAATTAGTGGCAATAAGAGCCCTTATCTGTTCTATTAGAACATAAGAAGAGACACACTTAACTGATAGAGAGGGATTATGTGAATGAAAACTTCCTCAAATGGCCCTTTATTTCCTGTGGTAATGTACTTATGATAAGTGAGAGCCAGAGACGCTTTCCTGTCTGGCCTTTTTAACAGTCATATGGTAATGATGACAGTGAAAATGGGGTTATTGTTCTACTCAGTCTTCATAGGAAGCAAGGTGTCATCTACTGGCATGTATGTTGCTGATGCTTAAATCAGGTATATTCCAGTTCAGTTTGAAAATGATAGGAAAACATGCTGTCCTTATATTAAAACATCACTGACAAGGGCTAAAAAGAATGGAAAGATTTATGACATTTCATATCATAGGAGACATGCCAAGTATGGAGGCCTACAAAAAGATTGATCTTATCATCGACTTCTGTAAAAGAGATTTGCTGATTCATGTGTCCTTCCCAGAGGTAGAGAATCTCGTCTCCTGATGACCTGTGACCTGATTAGATAGAGCTTTTTAATATCAGCACAAACCCACATCAAAAAGTAGAAGTTAAAGTGACACTCTAGGCTCACCCAGTTGTGCTTTTTGCTATATCTTACTGCAAATGCCATCGGGAGACATTTCTTATCCAAAACGTACACTTTAAAAGCACGATGATTTTGATAGATGGTGCCTGAAAGATCAATTCATGTCATTATTGCAGTCTGGAAAAGACTTGTGCCCTGAGACAGAACGAATAAGAGCTGTTTTCATGAACCCAGTCTAAGTATTGCCTAAGAACGCTCTATCTGACCTAAGCCAACTCATGACCTGACCAAATTTGATCAGTTGAAGTGTAGCCTAACAAAATTCTGACTTGGCCTGACAGGATTTTCTGTAAACTCTACAAAATTCTGCCTGAAAATGTCCAAAACCAACTACAAGCTTTCAGAGACTAAATTAAACTCCACAGTTTAATAGGACCAAATATTTTCCAAATATTTAATAATAAATAACTGTGCCCAATGTCTTGCTGGCAGTGCTATTTGATTGATAGAAATGTTTTTAGTGTTCAAAGGCCAAATCACTTTAATTATTTTTGTATTCTTGTATTGTAATAATTGTACAATTTTTACTTTTACTTAAATATAATTATTTACTTTTTAAATAATTATAATATCATAAATATTTACTTTTCACTTTGAATTAAATTATTATGAATTTTCACACTCAAATATCAGATTTATGGTAAATTACTATCAGTCCCAAATATCAGATATCAACATCCTTGATTGCTGATAATCAGTATCCACACTGAAAGCACATTAACTTATAACCTTAATTTATAATAGGAATGCCTGTTATCATGCAGTCATCACCAGGTCACCGCATCATTTTGTATGTCTGATGTGTCTGATGAGTCTGATGTGAATAGTCCCAGTGGTTTTGGACAAACTTGATTCTTACCCATGCATAGGGAAAACTGGGCAATACTCATGAGGCGGATGAAGGGGGTTGTGGAAGAGAGTCTGGGCGTGACGGAGCATTCCACAGCCTGTGTTTAGTATTCCACAGCAGTGTGTGGAGAATGAAGAGGCTGACTGGGCCTGGGGTCTGAGGAAAGGGGACAACACAGGTACATGCTAGCTGACAGATCAAGCCCGGCATGCTGGTTCTGAAAGGGATTAACCCCACTCTGGCCCAGTCCGCTTTCACTCTCCTCTTGAGCAGCCATTGCCATAGCGACTCCATGGCAGCCCAGGCTGGTGCTAATCCAGCAGGTCAGAGGCCAGTAGCAGCACCTAGTTCCTTTAGCACCACTAATGGCAGCAGCAGGTCTCCTTAACAGCCTTCTCAGTAAACTGAACAGAAACAATTCTAATCTGACTCAATCAGTGTGGTACTCAGATATAATTATTGGGAACCTTTCAGTGCTGGTAGCTACAAATGATTACAATTTCTCATATCACAATCCGACTGTTCCATTTTTCATGCTCAATATACTGAACGGCTACATAAACAGTTTACACACACACACAAACTAATTCCCTCTTTCTCTCTCTGTATCTTGCTGTGACGCATGCAATATTCCCTAAGCTCCAAAGGCTTTGAGTTCACAAATAAATTGTTTCCTGACCTTGCAATTCAAAAGCATAAGAAGCCATGCATAATGTCTAATTTACTGTCCCCGTGGAGCATGCCTGCCATTTTTCACATATTAATATTAGATTACAGTTGTCACCCACTAAAACCGCCACCACTGCTCTTGCTTTGATTAATTGGAGCGGATTGTAAATACAAATATTTTATAGCAGGCTCATAAAAAAGCTGGATGGAGATCAAGACTCCCAGTAAAGTAGAGCAGCGTTTCTCCTCCTGCCTTTCTGCAGTTATTGGAGAAATGAAGTCAATTAGGTTTTCCATGAGACAGACCTGTAGTATTTCTCAGTGCACAGATCAGTGTGTCCTGTCACGTTATCTTACGTTATCTACGGTGTCTTCTAGTCCTACATCTGTCCCTCTTTTAATACTCTAAACTGGAGCTAATCAGTCAGGAGTTCTTCAGTCAAATGAACAGGGCATCTCCAGAGTCTAACAGTCTGTGGAATCGACAATGTTTAAGTAAATGTATGAGAAACTGCTTTTTAGCTGCACAGCACACTCCAGATCCAGAAGTGCCCAATGCTGGTCCTGGAGATCTACCACTCTTTCATCTAACACACCCCATCCAAATAATGAAGGCTTTCAGGGTCTTCTGGATAGCAGAGTCAGGTGTGTTGGATCTGAAGTCTCCAGTGTGGTGGATCTCCAGGACCAGAATTGGGCACCCCCGCTTTAGTCAGTTTTTATTGATAACAGTATGTACTGCAGTGTTGTGTTGCCAGTCTTGTACATTATTAATTGTCTGAAATAAAATGATTAGCTTATATCAAAGGGGCCCTTTTTGATTAACTGTGAAAAATGGTAGTGGCCCAAGCACTCGGAGTTCCTCCCTCTCCACCAGCTTGCCATTAAAGCTGATCTATCAGAAGTCATGAACGTGGAATATGTTGCCTTCAGTTGACCTGGACAACTGGTTCAGCTGTCAGCTTTGGCTACACAGGTGATTTACTTCTGGAGAATGTTCTCTTATTTTTTCTTCAGGCTGCTGGAGCAGGGCTGTGGATGACATGTTTATCCTGTGGATGACTGTAGACTGTTCATCTCTCTCACTCGCTCTCTTTCTCTCTCTTGCTCTCGCTCATTCCTCAGTCTCTCCTGTTGTCAGTGCACATCAAGCGCGAGGGCGAGTCTCCAGTCATCTCTCCGCTCTCCTCCGATGACGCACACCATTCTGACAGATACCAGGTGAGACAGGCAGAGGGCCACACACACACACACACAGCAAGGAACACATACATACACAGCGCTGATGCACATCCACCAACTCTTTCACACACTCTGACATGGACATGCAGATATGAACACTTTTACTTAAGTTAGATTCAAACCTGGTGGCAGCCAGAGATAGCAAGTGACAACTGCCCATTGACATACATTAAGATACCAAACAAATGCTTTAACCCAGAGTAAAGATTCTGGAGATAAGTGCACAATTAAGTGCAATGTCAAAGTAAGGATAGATTAGATATATGTGCTATTGTGTATATATGTGTTGCCACATTTCTTCCTTCTCCATAATATCCTCCATCTTATCCCTGAATGGATCTGACTGCTGGCCATATTAGGGGCGAGTCAGATCTGCTGTCTCCATCTCCGGCTGCAGATTTACTCAGGCTATAATGTGTGCCCTGCTCTGATATGTAATCATGCATGGTTTAACCTCAGGGCTAATCTCCACTGCCCTCTTTCACACCATCCTGCCCGCTAACGTGTCCTTGAAATGTTTGTTTCTAGCTTTCTTCTTCCCTGGAGTTGCAGCTGCTCCTTGCACTAAATACAATAAAATGACATTAAAGTACTGGGGGAGTATGTGACCAGTTACCAGGAGATACAAGGAAAGATATGTGATATTAACTTTTATTACATATAAAACATTCTTAGCTGACAAAGTTTGGATTTTCATATTTCTTTAAGTTTAACTAGAATATAATTACATTTTTTATCAGTTGAATGGATGAACAATACCACATAGATGGTAGGCTATGTACACTTTCTGCAGAAGATTCAGGATCATGAAGCATTTTTTCTAATAGTATTCATCATGTCTTCATAAAAATCCAGTATGTAAATATCCAGATTTACAATACTGAGAATTTTACATAGTTTTTTATATGTTTGAAACTATAATATTTCAGTCAATTCCCTTTTTATTTGACCCTTTTTTAGTAAAGTGTACTCAATCAAGATTCAAATCTACAAATGAATCTGTCATTTATCTGTAGCTGTCCATTTGAATGTATCTCATTAAGATGAGATAAACTGTATTGATCAGAAGTGGACATTTAGATGTTCCACTGTAGCAATGGGCATTGTGTAAAATGTCAGAAAAAATAAATACACACTCCCACACAAAGAGGGCTGTGGGTCATTGCAATTATAAACCCACAATGCACATTATGGAGCACACTGATGTTATTGCATGTTATTACAGTGTATTGTATGTTAAACATATTAGTGTAACATGCAAACAAGTAGAGGAAACATAATTAAATTCCACCAAGTGAAGGAAGGCCTGTAAACAACAGACAGGGAGAATATTAGAGTCAGCACACATTGTAAATGCTTATGGCTCAACATAGTGTTTAAAACACAGTCATAAACCTCTAAGAAGAAGAACCAGTGACCAAAGGTGTGGCCACTCTACATCTGTGAACTGTACAGTGTATGAGTTGACAGACTTATTGATAAAAAATGAAACTTATTCACACTCGAGCACTGATTAAATGTTGTGCCATACAGCATATGAGAAACTAGTCTATTTTCTTTTATATTTGTTATATTAACTGTAATTAAACTGATTGATATTTACAGATACATATAGCTGCATTTTATTCATATTATATATTTACTTATATATTCAAGTTTCATATTTTTTTAAATGAATAA
This sequence comes from Crenuchus spilurus, assembly GCA_036984385.1. Taxonomy (NCBI): domain Eukaryota; kingdom Metazoa; phylum Chordata; class Actinopteri; order Characiformes; family Crenuchidae; genus Crenuchus; species Crenuchus spilurus. The sequence goes on along the minus strand of BRDA01093852.1, from coordinate 56,588 downwards.
AATAAAATAAAAAACAATATCCATCTATATTTGTCTCTTTAATTTACAGTTACTTTCATATAAATATATTTACACGTATAAATGATTTATTATTATTATTATTATTATTATTATTATTATTATTATTATTATTATTATTATTATTATTATTTCATGTACATTCGTCTATATTTACACATTGCTGCGCCCTAGTGGCGAGTAAAGGAACTTCCGCTTAAACTCTGACGTGCAGGTCATGTGATCTGTACCAACATGGCGTCGGCGTACTGAGACGAACCTCGTACTGACGCCAATGTTTTCAATCCTTTTGCATCCTTCTTAAACTGAAAACAGGACTGTTTGGTAGCATGTGAAGAATGAAAAATACCTCATTATTATTTTAACGACATGCGTTTGTGGACGCCTAGTTTATTGTGGCGACACGAGAAGAAATGGAAGAGGAGGTGCAAACAAATGGCAAAAGAGAAGTAGGTTCATAAGTCTGATGAGCAATCCGCTTCAATCCAGCGATGTGCGCCTCACAAAGCGCCAGTAAATACGCTCAGCATCAAGTCTGCAAACTGACTAACAACTCTCTTTTCTTTTTTTCCTCTTTCCTGCAGACGTTTTTACGAGTGAGGGCAAACAGACAAACACGACTGAATGGTATGTAATGTTTTAGTCACAAAGCTGAAAGGAAGCTTTCATGATCTAAATTTTTCGTTACACAACCTGTTAGGTGTTTACATACAATTTTATGTTGCGTTAGTCTGTGTGTGACAAGCAAATAACATTTTAATGTAACATAAGTTGACTGTTTACTCACGTAAAAGAGGCCGTTGTACTTGTAAAGTATTGTACAGAAATAAAATACTGATTTATTCAGTGTGACTGAAGCCAGTATTGAACATAATCATTGTTTGAGTGATGTGTTACATTATTTAAGGTAGTTCTGTGTTGTTGATAACATTGTCAGACCAGCAGTTATTACTTCTGTTATGTATTGTAATAATGGTTGTATAAATTGTGATGTTGACACCTTCATTGTCCTTGCACGTTTTCTGGTCTGTGCATTGTGGTACTATCTTGTAATACTTTTTTGGGGTCTGCTGTGAAGTTCATTAGAATAGAAAGAAGTTGGCATCGCTGTACTGTCAGTCATGATGGACTGATTGAAGATGCTGGCAGTCCAGTGTTACACATGAACACTTGCCCTTTGGCCTGAATGCCCCGTTTTGGCCTCTGTTAGGATCTGAAATAGAGTAGGACTCCTCACACCTTTCAGAGTGCATCAGCCAGACCCTCGTCACAAGATTACATGATCTTGCCCGAAGCTTGTCATATCAACTTCCATGTTCCAGATCCTAGTCTAGGTTCAGGAAATTGGCCCTCTGTGTTTAAATAGTCAGAACATGCCTTAGCTGAAGAGGTGAAAAGATAACGTGCTTGTTGTTATATCAGAGCAAACCTTACTGGGTGAAGCCGTTTCTATGTCGTGTGTGTTTCTGCAGTTCCCTTGTCTGTAGCGCCTGCCCGAGCAGAGGATCTCTTTAACCCTTCGCTTCTTGATATGTCAACAGTCGATGACCTCTGCTGGTGCAGGCGCTACGGCAAGGAAAGCATCAAAAGCTCCCCCACCCAAGTGCCCCGAGGTGTGCCCCTAGGTCCATGCTGCCTTCACTACGGTAAGACCCCCCCCACCTCCCAACTCTCTCCCTCAACCAGTGCGGCTGAGGCTAATGGAGCTGTCTTTGTTTAAACCTCGGCCCCTCTCTACATATTTCACCTCTCATCTGAAACGCTGGCTGGAAAAACTCCTGCCCTCTCTAATTAATCTGCCTCTTTCTCTTCCTATTTAATGACGCCCAACGGCCCCGTTCATTACTGTCCAATGTGAGATTATGAGACTGTGCCCATTTCCCCCCCATCTCTCTATCTTTCAGTCTGTCTTCCTCACTTCCCCTGAAGTTATCACACGTCCTCCCCCTTTGCCCAAGTCCCTTTCGGCCTCTCTTGGCAATCGTGGCCCCCTAAAAATTAATGTCCCTGTGCGCCATTTGCAGTTAAGAAAAAGCGACAGAGACTTACGGCGCAATAGGCTCTGTTCTGCTGCGTTAAATTTCTAATTACACACGTGGGGAGAGGAATCTTTCCTCTCGGTCATCCACACGGAGCGTTAGGGATTGGTGTCTGTGCAGAAGCGGAAAGGCCTTTGGTCTTGCTCGCTGCTTTACTGTTGAATAAGGCTGGAGGCTTGTTGGTTAGGTGACCTGATGAATGGGCTTTCTCATTTGGGCCATGGGCTCTTTGTTCTGTGACTACTCATATGCTTGGACACATTGTTAAGCAGACATCAATGCTTTACTGTCACAATTCAAGAGGAACTCAGCCCCAGCTTGATGTAGTATTTTCTGGATCATTTTTATGGACCGTTCACAGACCCTGAGACAAAATATTCATGTTAATAACAGGCAGGTTTACTAAGACGGCGCACATTTGTTATTGCTGTTGTTGATAATCTCATTAACATGGTTACTCATATTAATTTAACGACACCCAGCAGTTCATAAGTGTAAATAGCCGTCATCTAGTGAAATGTAATGTTAAAAACACAGATGTATAGTAAAGTTCATGTCTGATTAGTATATTTCTCTCTTTTCTTGTTCAGCCCGGATCGGAAAGATGAAGCGGCGGAAACCGGAAGATGGACAGGTATGTCCGCTGTGCAGCGCTCCACTGGAAGGGACTGGGGAGGAAATGAATAGGCATGTGGAAGAGTGTCTGTTGAAGGTAGCCTCATGAACCCAGGCCCACAGGCCTCCGAATCTTCTCTAGAGTTCATGCTGTCTCCTCATTGCCTGCTTTTTTCCCTGGACGTCAGCCTGTGCTAAACACTCACGCTGGTGTTGGAGTGCTAACAGTGGAGCTGCCTATGAATAGTATGCAGTTTTGACATTCTGAATAGTCACATCGCTGTCTAGGGGAAGAGGTGTGGTGATTACACTTTCCTGAAGGAAATCTCCCACTTTCTACACTTGTTTATGTAGAGTAGTGCGTAGACAGGTTTCCGAGATTCCCGAACCTTCTTGAGAGTTCTTAAACAGTTTCAGTGAAGAAGTGGGACATTAACTTTGACTGCTTCTCTGACTAGATCTCTGGTGGTTCAGGATGTAGCATCTGCCTGTCTTCTCTCTAATCTTTAGTGATACTAACATACTTTTGGTGGTTGGGTTTGGTGTTGCCTTGCATGTGTTAGTTAACTGACCTGTTATATTAAATGTATATATTCCCAGTGCTGCATTTGTTTATAGTGTTGTAATGAATATCTATACTAGAGGAATATGTTAGTAGAGAAGTACAGTTCATTTTCTCACTGCCTCTGTTCTTCAAGAGGGAAGGAGGCATGGACGAAGACCAAGCCGACGTGGATGGAGAGAATGGCACCCGCTTTGAGGAGTATGAGTGGTGTGGCCAGAAGAGGGTCAGAGCCACCTCTCTGCTGGAAGGAGGCTTCAGAGGTGAGCAGTTTTCCACTAAGATATGTAAACATCCCATCCAACCATGTTATCCCTACAAAATCCCGAACAGGAGCGTTTGTCCTTTGACAGTTCAGTATTGGGATGAGTGTACTTTTTTTAAGTATGTGTGCACATTCCTGTGTGAATATATCATTAGTGGTCATGTGCCAGACAGGGGTCAGTTCCAGCAGGCTTTGTTCAGTCCTGTAAGAAACTGAAGGAAAACGCATTTAGCTGCAGAGTTGACCTGCTTGCTTCAGTACACAGAGCTGTGGGGGCAGATATTGTCTGGCAACCTTTGCTTGTACCCAGTCTGTCCATGTAATTTTAGCTTCCAGACTACTTTTGATCTCCTGAGACAAGGAGCCACACACACTAATACCCAGGCTTTGGCACGGATCCATGTTTTTGTAAATTTTGAAGGAATTTGGTTGTAAATAATAAAGCGGTTTTGATGCGTTTCTCACTTGTAAGCCTTTCTCCCTGTGATAGGCTTTGCTCATAAGCACTGTACAATCTAGTACCACGTTCAGCCTTTTACGTAATCTGAAAGTACCCAGTTTTGGACCTCTTTAGTTACATTTTGCAGTTTATGCTTTGGTTATTGGTGATTTTGTGCAGTCTGTTCTCAAACACATGGCCTCTCGAATGAATACAGTTGGCCTTTTGTAAACTTCAGCACTCTTAACAGAGGCAAGACTGTTCGATTGTAAGCACAAAAAAATGAATAACAAAGCTACATGTGTGGAGGGGGAGAAAACAGCTTAGTGCCTCCTCTGTAAGACCTGGCTAGACAGCCAGTGTGGCTGGATCAATTGGGAATGTGACCAGCGCTTGGTCTGCGCAGGAGATTCTTTAGCCTTTCATCTGTAGCCAAGATGCGCCTTCTCGCAGCCCTGTGAAGTGTCAGTGATAGAGAGCCAGAGCCAAACAGAGGTGGCTCACTGGCCTCCAGAACAGTTTAAAACCCCCTCCTGCACCCCCCAGGGTGCTCAGAAAGGTGGATTTGCCTTGAAAGCACTCAGCTGAAGTCCTCGAGCGGCCAGCAGACCCTCGTAGCGGAATCCCTTCAGCTCCCGGGAGAAGACGGGGAGAGAAGGCAGATAGGGGGGTTGAAGAGAGCCTTCAATGGGATAAGACGCCTATCGGCTGTGAAGCTCCAGCACCAGTCTCTCTCTCTCACTCTTTCTCTCTGAGGGCCAGGAAGAAAGCAGAGGGGAAACACTTTCAACTGAACAAAAAGATCATGAGAGAAAGGGGGAAGAGAGGAGAGAAATCGAAGAGGATCATTTTTTTTGGTGCAGAAGCATTGGGCCTCCTGTGTCCTAGGCTTAGGAGAGCTGTGGGTCTGATGAACAGATAGGGGTGGCAGCCTCAGAGGACGGAGGGATAGATCGGGAGAGATGCAGAGATTGAGGAGATTTGGGTCTGAGCACAAGGGATGCCAAAGCCTTTGTAAATCATTTCTTTAAAGACGACTTCTGTACTCTTCCCTCTTTCGAGTGGGACATGCTAAATGCCATCCTGATTGGGTGAACTTTGACCTGTGCTATGTGCTGTGAAGGGGTGATAAGTGTCATGGCAACAAGGTGGATGGCCTGTGTGTTTCATGTTACTTTGTCTTGTATCTTATTGTCCTCTCTCATTGTCACACTTGCCTGCAGTGACATATGCAGATTACCATAGCATGTTAGTCATGACATATGTAAATTACCATGTAATATGCACGTGAAATGGGCTGCAACAGAGGAACAGTTCACGGTAAATGCATGCCAAGGTTAGTGTGTAGTGGCTCAACTCTGACAGTGAAATTCATGCTGCAGTTCAGTTCGGGTCTTTGATGTATCTTGTCTGTCATCCCAAAATAACATTTTTACCAACAGCTAGCAGTACTAACGTCAGTAAATGAACACTTTGTATCTGCAGCCTACTTGACATGCCTTGGTACTAGTTTGTGTCTGTGCAGCCGATACTTGATGCACATCCTCTGTCTGTGTGTGTTGTGTGAGATGCTGTATTGATTGTGTGTGTTGATGGGGGGGTGGAGAGGAAGGCCCCATCCCAGTGGAGGGGGCAGGCGGGGAGAGGCCGTGCAACAGCGTGCATAATGTGGCTGAAAGGCAGTTAGAGCGGCACTGACCTTTTCAGCACAGATTAGATTGCCTGCCAGGACTGCTTAACTGCAGCACTGCAGAGGCAAGCCAGCGACCCTCCCAACACCTCTCAGGTATATAGAGCCTTGCACTGTTCACACACCAGAGGCATGGAAGGCTTTTTTACCCAGTCTGTTCAAAAGCTAAAGCTAATGGATGCTCTTCAATGCTTCATCCCTAATCTGGAGCATTACATTGTGCTGTTCTTGTAACACTCTAAAGCATAATGTTCTGTTAGCTATGGCCAGGCAGCGCCCAGTGGATCAATGCTCCAGCGCTGCTTCCCTGGCTGTAGCCGTGCATTAGTAACTACACCGCAGGATCCATAGCTTGATCAATTGATTGGATTAACAGTGATTTTTTTGGGGCTGTGTGGCCTGCCACATTTTTCCCAGGCCTCGGTGCCATTAGTGGTCAGGACAATCTATTTATTTGGATTTTTTTGTTTTTCCTTCAGTTCTTGTCCCCACATCTCCACAGTACATTAACAACAGGTTCAGTGTCGTTTGCAGATTATCGCTGCTATGAGTGACTGATCAGCTCCCAAACTGTGGAGTTGGGTGGATTTTTGCCCACAGTGAGTGGAGCTGGGTCGGTCTGATGTGCAGACTGGACGTGGTCCCACACTCACTAGTGATGTAGTGATCAAAATGTTGATTGCAGGACAGCATGTGAACCGTTAAAGTGATTGATGAAGAAGTGTATGATGACACTTGTTGTAAGCCTGTTTAATTCTAAACAAAATGTCAGAACTGCTTAGCATTTGAAAAGTGAAAAGTTCCAAGTAGATCTTCCTGAATGAGCAGAGCAGATTTATGCAGCTGAGGCATTGTTCACATGTGCCCAGTGCAGCCACGGGGACCAAATAAAACTTAAAAGGTTCCTTTTATTTGATCACTAAAAACCATTGGCGCGTTGTTTTATAAAAAAAGAAAAAGAGAAAAAGCTGTTGGAGTTGGGGTGACTGTTTGCGATGCATTTTATCCTCTCCCTGGCCTGTCGAGATCTCTTTATGGAGGCAGAGGGAGCTGGGGAGAGCTTGTCCTTTTTCTAGGTCTTCCTCACTTTGATTCCAGCTGCTGCAGGCTTTCATTCTTCTGTCTGAGTTTGGAGACCATGCAGCAACTGCCACTCCAACAGCAGTCGGCTGAATAAGAGGAGGCAGCAGTCCGCTTTCTCATTCCTCTTTTCACTCACACGCTCTCAACACACCGTCCAACACCACTCAATCAGCAGTGCACCCCCCCCACGCACCCCCAGAAGCCATCAAGCCTTTCTGCTTACACTCCTGCCCTAACCAGAGCTGAAGGCAGCACTCAGCCGCAGGCTGGAGTTTGTCTGTGTGCTCATCACTGGGTTTATAGAGGTGCCAGTCAAGGGCTACATACCCACAGCCCTCCTGACATGCTTCTGGCTCAAGCCCCATTCCACTTTTCTGTGATACCTGCTCCTGCTCCAGAAAGTGGGGCCATAGATTTGTGTGTAGTTGGAGAGGTGACTAATTCAATTGTCTTTCATTTTTACTGGAAGCTTGAGGGTAACTGTGCAACCCAGGTTGGTCATTAAAAGACATGAAGATTTTAATCATTACAGCCTAGAAACTTGGAAGAGCTAAATCTTTGTACACATTGAATATGAATCTGTGTTTTTTGTTATATATGAAATTGTATGTGTTCTTCATCCTCTTTTTAATTTTTGCAATGCTGGGTTTGGTAAATAGACATCTCTATATGTGCCTAATAATGTGGACTGTGATTTTGACCTAAAGTTTATTCAAGAATTCGAGTGCAAATGTCACTCACCTTGATGTGGGATGCAGTGTACTTTTATGTGTGGAAAATGTAAAAATAAATGTAAATAGTGTTGGGTGATAAAACAATATAGATTTTTTTTCACAATAATATTTCCCTCGATGACTATGATAAGCCGGGGCAGTCGAATTCGATAAGCATTAACGTTCATTTCCATTTCACGTCTAAGCAGCTTGACAGCGAATTCAGAAGTCTAATACTGCTGCTTGTTAGCTCCTCCTCACCAGCGCTGCCAAAATGCACGAAGTCGCTGTGTGCTCATCTGTTTGTGTGAGAGGAAGGAGGGGGTCTCACTGTGTGTGTGTGTCAGCCTGAATGTTAGAATTAGCCTGTTAGCTTGGCTCTCTAGCCTGTTGTTATTTTGGAGTGGCTGCGGCCGACAGCAATCACTCTAAGTTTCAACAATAAAGCGACGACTGTAAATGTCTTTCTCATCCATCCTTTCAACGCATCCAGACGGACGCTACAGTATTATGTTCTGGCAATAAATATTTTTATGTTTAAATAGTGAAATTTCATGTATTTAGTCTGATGTTTTTAGAAAGATGTTTAAAACTATGACAATGTTAGAAAATGTAATATTGTGAAAATTATCGAGATTAATAAATATTGAAAGATTTATCGTGATAAAATTTTTGGCCATATCACCCAGCTCTTAATGGAAACGGTTTTAAGGTTTATACTACAGATCTGAAATTCTAATATCTGTGTTTAATAGGAACAGGCTTTGCCATGTGCAGCACGAAGGAGAGCCACGACAGTGATGCGGACCTAGATGTGGACGGGGATGACACACTGGAGTATGGCAAAGCACAGTATCCTTCTCTAGCCATGCACAATTACGGAGCTCTCATCTTTTGGTCTGCTTGTTATAAAGCCTATTTATATCTAAATATATATCCAAAATATGTTAGTTTCCTTAGTCAAGTGTTTGCAGGTATACTGAAGCAGATATCATTCCCTGTTCTGGAGAAGACCAAGGGGAGACCAAAGAACGCGAGGCACTACGTGGGGCTGTCCTGAAGTGAGTGGTCTTAGCCTTTGAGCATTGTGTTTTCTGCTGTAGTTTTATAACTTTATAACACCGTCTTTGATTGCACATTGATGAACAAGTTTTCACTAATGTTTAAATCTTTTCTGTAAGCAGTGGCGGTATGCCATCCAACAGGATAACACCAGAATTCTCCAAGTGGGCCAGTGATGGTGAGTTTAGCTTGTGTGTGCTGTGACCGTTTAGTGTGATTTGAGCTGTATTTGCGTATGTGTGGTAAAATACCAAAGTAATTAGTTATTTTTCGGACTCATTGCAGTTTTATGTCGTGTGTCTACAGAAATGCCATCCACTAGCAATGGGGAGAGCAGCAAACAGGAGGCATCGACATCCACTGCACCCAGGACCTGCAAAAACAGCGAAATTGAGAAGTGAGTGTGTTTTTAAGTGCGTACACACACCATCACTGCAAACTCCCATCCACACACCGATCCGCCTGCCCTCCGCAATCGTAGTGGTAGCCAGCATACTGGTATGAGATGAGTTTGTGTAGGCGCTGGCGGGTCATAAATGATGCATTTAGTGCGTTCATCTCTCTAGAGCAAGCCTTGATCACAGGGAGGGGCTCAGGGTATTGATCCCAGGCAGCTGAGGCTTGTCTGGACCCAGACACTACACACAATTTTCGAATGCTAATGCTTCAGCTATCAGCCTTGCTGATGGTAACAACAGAGGAGTTATTAGTCATGGTGAGGTCTCTGTTCTGATGGCATGAATTAGAAACAGACTTGAGTCCAGTGGAGAATTCCGTCTGGCAGAATGAGAGAGGCTCCATGAATGGATGACGTCTAAAAGTATCAAACTGCTAAAATGTACAAGTTGTTTGGTCACTAATCACCAGATGTACAGTTGACATTTATGAAGCATTTCCCAAATCTGTGTATTGGAACCCACTTGTACATCCACAGTCCCTCAGTATGAGGCAGTGCTTTTCTAGCGTTTTGTTTAGAATTGTGGATGTAGAGATGGGAGTGTGGGAAGCGAGTAGGAAGATTACGTTTGGGTTGGAGCTGAACTGATGAGTCCCACACCTCTAGGGAAAGAGACGGGGAGTGAAAAAACTTGAGGAGGCCTAGGTGGTCTAGCAGGCTGCCCTAGGCAGCAGATGAATTTGAATAACCTGCCTCGTGTGAAAAGGCCAGCCCCTCTAATTCCCTCATCTCCATGTCCTCATCCATATTCCTCGACAAGCACTCGGCCGCAAAACAATTTCCTCCACAAGTGGTGGGGGCAGCCCCTCTGCATTGGTAATTGGGGTCAGAGAACAGCTACTAGTTGTGTGTGCGTGTGTCCCTGTCTGTGTTCATGATTGCCTTTTTCTTCATGCCTGCATCAGAACAGTCCCATGGCCGCTCCATTTCTCTTGCTGTCTTTGGGTCACTCATGGGGCAGCAGCCACCCTCCCCTTAGGCCCTGCCTTTTCCTTCTGCTCAAATGACCAGTACAGGATGACCATACTTCTCCATCCTCCTCAGTTATCTCTATGAGATTGCATTTCTTGTCTGCTGTCAGTTTTAGTTTTGCACTGACAGCATATCTGTCATTCTTCCCCTTTATGGGCAAATTTTCTATGCAGTTGAACAAAATCTGAATATTTCCATTAGAATTACATATCATTTCTGAGTCGTTACCATGACATTGGCCTTTGCAGTACTGACTTTGCAAAAGGTTGCTGCATGTAAATGAGCCCTCTAACCATTTTATGGATGCTCAACCACAGTTGGTGTTTTGATGAATCAAGGTACCAATGAAATTAAGCTGTAGTGTGTAACGGCACACTAAAGCACTGACACTGTGAGCAGAGGATCGCGAGTTTGAATCCCGGTCATGCTGCTTGTTGTCAGCAGTCGGGTTCTGAGAGAGCAAAATTGACTTCGCTCTCACTGTGGGTTGATGACTCTCATCATCACTACTGTGTAATGTCTGCTGGCTCAGGATCCTGAACTTTCCTCCAAGCGTGTTGGCTGGCAAGCGTTTGAGAAAAGGTGGTGGCTGACTTCACATGCTTTGAAGGAGTAGGCATGTGATGGTCTTCACTCTCCTAGAGTCAGGGACATTACAATTGATTGTGAGAGCCCTAGCAAGTGGGTGGATTGAGTGGTGACTAATTTGGGGTGGGCCGTCTTTAGCCACACCATTTCAATATGTTTTTATTATTTTCTGGACAATTGGTGGTAAGCGAGTGGGCGTGTTCATGTAGTGGGTGCTTTAATGTGAGTTTCAACAGAAGACTCAAATATCTTCACACCATGTAGTCGAGGTTTCTGCAGAATAGTCTACCCCAAATAAGTTCCCACTCTTTCTCTCCCGCTTTACACTCTGCTGCTGGACATATACAAAACGCTGCAGTGTTCTTTCTCTGGTGGCAGTCTTCTGCACAGGCTATAACTGTGTGTTGTGTTCCATTCTTTCATTCCCTGGTTGTGTGCCACGTGAGACGGGCACTAGTTTCTTCATATGAACTTTGGAATTCATATGAGCTTTTATGAGGAAAAAACTGTAGTTCACAGTCATGTTAATGCATTAACTGCAGTAATTGTGCTTGATGCCAAAGCTTCAGATTAGCACATTTCTTTAGTTAATTGTTTCAGCCCTCAAAGTGGTGGCATAAGCACCAGTTGCTCTCTTTTGCTTTTTGTAGTATGACCTGTTCCTTAGAAATGTTTTTCACTGCATACTCAGCTCCCTTTGGATGGTTTTGAGGTAAAAGCCAGCTAAATGAATGTACCAATGGAATGTCCTCCACAACAGAGAACGACTGATAGTCCACAGTGATGCAGCTCCTTCACTTTAATGTTTGTAGTTTTTGCTCTGTTTTTAGCTGAGGCAGACTTAATTCTGTGCATGAGCATGGTCAGTGTGGTGTCTGAAAATGGTCCAGTGTACAGTAAATTCTTCAAAATTAGTTTGAGATGTTGTGTAAATGTAAACATTGATAGATGTTGGCTAATATGGTAAAAAAAAAAAGATGCTGATATCACTGTGCATCAGCTGAATCAATTTGTGTGCATGGCTGCCCATCGTCAGGCCTCAAAGTAAATATCAGAGAAGTGGTGAATAGGCAGATCAGGTCCGGCACAATTGATTTCTCCCATCAATACACTGGGAGAATGTCTCACGCTCTTTCTGTGTGCGTATCAAAAGAAAAAGCTGCTGCATATTCACCATGACGGTGGTGGAGTGCCTGTTTAACTGCATTCGCCATGTCTGTGGACAGGAAAAGCTGTTAAAGTTGTGTATTTTGGGGAAATTGCATTTATGCATGTTTGTCAGGTGGAGTGTCTGGAAATTAATGCTTTAGAGATATTGAGAATTGTGTGTGTGTGTGTGTGTGAGAGAGAGAGAGAGAAACAGTCTGTGTGTGGGTGGGAGGATGAAGATGGACAGAACAGTTCCTAAGTGGTGCAGCAGAAGCGTGACAGCTTAGATTGATTCATTGCTTTCCCCGCAGAGACACTCTCTCGCGCGCTTTCTCTCTCCCGCTCTCTCTCTTGCTCTCGCTCGTTCGCTCGCATCCACAGAGCACTGCAGCAGGCAGCTGTTTAAGCTAGGCTGAGCGTGTGCACGTGTGTCGGGGGGCATTAAGTGTTTTAGCCTGCCTGGGTATGAATCACCACAGCCGTTTGATGTCGGCGCAGAAGAGCAAGCAATGAGCGCAGCCCTCCTCTATTAGCTTAGCGCTTAGCTCCAGATGTGACACACACACACAGACTCGTTTATTTAATATCTCCCGCAATATTTCTCTGGAGCTGCAGCTCGTCTTCATCCATCTATCTGTTGCTGTCTGACAGCGAGCCTCTCTCTCAGTGCTTCCTTACTCTCCACGATCTGATTCGATCTTCTAGTGCGCGGGATGTTGGGCCATATCACATTATGGACGGTGTGGCAGACACAGGGCTCTGTGATGATATCATTAATCAAGCACCGAGAGGTCATAGTGGGTGGAGAGGAGGTAAACTAGTTGGGGGACGTATTTTACCATTCTAAACATTTCTTTAAGTGGATAGAATTTGTTGTACTGCTGTTTATACTCTGCCCATGAAAACGGTTTCAACATTTGAGTTTTATCTACGCCGCTTTTCAGCAAAGTAAGAAACATTCAAACAAAACATCTGTCAGCATTTATATAACCATTCACTTTCTCAAGATTTATAGTCGTCTTATAGGTGCTTTCTTGGTATGAAGAGTAGAGTTTGACTAAATAAGGAGTTTCATTTTCAAAGTTTTTGCTAAAGGTATACATATTAAATCGTTTTTGTTTGGGGCATTATTTTCAAAGTAGTCAACATCTTTCTAAAAGTGCTTGCTCGTTTGGTACTGTTTTAGGCCTTGTCCACACGTAGCCGGGTATTTGAATAAACGTATATATTTTTATGCGTTTGGGCCTTTCGTCCACATGCAAACGCAGTTTTACACCAAAAATGATTGATTATGAAAACTCCGGCCAAAGTGGAGATTTTGGAAAACTCTGTTTTTGCGTTTGCGTGTGTACGTGTGAAAACGGCGTTTTAGAGTCCAGAACATCATAATCTGCGACAAATGATGCTGTGATGTCATATGCGCGACCACTGTAATTGACTGCCTTGCTGTGGAAGGATGAACGCCAGCAGAGAAGTTTTCATTTTTATGTTAATTCAAACACTCTTTGCGTGTTTGTTTTTACAAGTTCAGCTTCTCCAATACGTGGAGGAGCAAAGGAGAAGTTTTTTATTACTTACTGTTTTGTTTTGAAGGATTCTGATTGGCTGACATGGGCGTTAGCTTTGTGTTACACTGCCATCTATGCACTTGACGTCTTTATGACAACACTCTACGGCGCATTTATGCGGATTCATGTGGATGAAAACTTTTCTTAAAACGATCTCGTGTGTATGATATTATTTTTGAAAACGATGTAGGGGAGATATTCGTTTTTAGAAATACCCGGCTACGTGTGGACTAGGCCTTAGTCATATCTGGTTAATCATGAGTATGTTAATGTAATGCAAACTGGTGGAGAAAACATCATTTGTAGCAAAACTGGCTGTCTTCAGACGTCCTGACCGTGATGTAAGAATACGTATTGTGTACAGTGTTTCTGAGTTTGTGGTTTGTATTCAACATTATGTATTGATTAAACATGCGTGAATGTAATTACATTTGTGTAAATTGGCCCTTCTTTTATGAAACAGTTCTCCAGATCCTAAGAGCTCACTTCAGATCCTGAATGCCAACATATGGGTATAGCCAGGCGATGATTTTATTTCCAATTTCCTGAAGCGGTGGGCCTTAATCTGAGAGCGCTTTAAAGAGGCCAGACAAGGAGCTGAATGATTCCACTCCAGCCGCAAACGCAAAACAACCCCCCCCCACCCCTTTACTGTTTGCAAAACGTGCGCTTTTCAATCTGCAATGAAAATGAGATTTGTCTACTTTAGTTACAGTGATTCATTGTGGGTGTGAGGGAAGAAGTAGGCTTGAGCTCGGTTTTACATTGTGTGTGTTAGTGAGAGAAAGAGAGGGAGTAGGTGGAGGGATGCAGGGAAATCTCTGTGATGAATTCTGTGTGCTCTCTCTGGCCTAGATGGATAGTGATGTTGAGGGTCAGGGGTCATTTCTGGCCAGGCTTGCTCCTTCCCTCCACACAAGATAAATTGGGCCTCTTGTGTTGCCCATGCAACTTGAAGCAGTGCAGCAGGTTTCTGTACAGCACCATAAATAGATGAAAGCCCAGTTTGTAAATGACTCTTCTGTCTCTCCCCACTCTTTTTCTGTTGTTGCTTCTCTCTATGGTCTTCACCATGGGTGCATCTTCCTTGCTTGCCCATAATATGGCCACTTGTATAACGCTGGTTTGTACTTAGCTTATATAAAAACATATAAGGCTGCCTTGGATCAGCCCTGTGACGAACAGAAGATCTCTGCCAGTAATGAATGGCTTTGATTGAGATGACTAGGTCAGGCCCATATTAGGGCTACAACTGATAATAGATTGAGAAAATACTACATACTCCCACTGAACTGACAGCAGCAAAGCAGAACCGATCAATTCATTTGGCTGCTTTACATTTGCTTCATGATTTTATACTTAGTTTCATACAATGAGCAAAATGAGACCATGACAAATATTTATATGGCAATTTAATATAAATAATTTATTTGGCAATGAATCATCAACGGAAATGTTGTGATTGTGACATTCAGTACTGATATAAAGGCACTGATGACCTTGTGGCCAGGTGACCTCATGGTGTGACATCAAGTTTATTTGTGGTTGCTTGCATGCTTCCAGCATAGCTTTGTGACTGAACTGACGTCACTCTCCTCAAGATGACATTGTGGCATTTATCAGTCTGTGGAATTAGTGGCAGCACTGCATTAAGTGTGCAGACTGTTAAATGTCTGTCCACACTCCCTCCCAGTGCACTCACAAGCAGGTTGATTATTTTCTGCCACTGTGGGTGAGCTCATCCTGCCCTCCCTGTCTCACATGTAAGTGTGTGTGTCTGGACCTATAGTAAAGCAAAGCCTAGCACTCCATCTACTCTCTGCACATAAAGACAGATTAAAACCCCCTTTTATTACCCAAGGGAATTAAATAACTTTTAGAATGTGGTTTTCTATAAATCTCCACTCAATGCATATTCATGGTGGTTCATGTGTGTGTGTGAGTGGGGTTGGGCTTTATTGGGGAAAAGTTCCACTTGGTGCGGTCCTTATGGCAGAGTGCAGTGCAGCGATTTACGAAGCAGTTAAAGAAAAACAGCAGGCATAGAGCACGGTGCTCGCACACTCCTCCGTCTGCTTTATAAGCAAGCACGCTAATCAAGGCTAAATGCTTTTTTACAAGCTGCCCACTAATAAGAGGAGATTTTAAAGCTTTATGGTCCCTGTGCTGTTTGTAGTCCGGTGAATAGCTGACCAACAGTCTGTCCGGCTTGTCAGCTAGCTGGTTGATTCTCCTTGGCCAAGGTCTTCACCCAACCCTACTGACTTTGGGCACTGGGCTGTGCTGTGAATGCCGCATGGAAAGGCTTATCTTTACCCATAAAACTGAAAGAATTAGTTTATAGTTGGTTCTTTTGAACTTTTGTGTGATTATAATTCAGTTTATAATTTCCCTGCTCTCAAACATATCTGCTAAGCCTCCAGATAAACTGCTCAGAATTTTCAACAAATTGTACTGGACCAAGGCCCACCACAACTAGTTTTTGTGATAATTAATTTATTGTTTTGCTAATGAATTTGGACTTCACCAAACAGTTCATTTTTCCCAGGCCAAATACATTCACAGCGAATAAAAATAAACCTTTTCTCTCACTGGTTTATCATTTAGCTATGCATCATCCCCATCATTTCCATTCCTGTTGTCTTTGTTGTAACCAGTGATGTCAGTAACGCGTTACTTAGATACTTTAATCTGATTGTTTTTTTCAGTAACGAGTTATTATTTCCAATCCAGTAATCAGATTAAAGTTACTTACTCAAGTCACTGTGCGTTACTATTTTTGTCATTTTCCTTAGTGAAAAATATATTTTTACTTTTTTTTTGCGTCTCGGGATAGTGTAATGTACATGTAATACCACAATGGAGGGAGGAGAGATATGCACGTTTTCTAGCTGGAAAAACAGACACTATTTTGAGTTTGTGTCAGCTAAAGATGAAGTAAAAACAAGCATTTATGTTAAGGGAAGTAAAGAAAGGCTGTATTTTATTTTATTTTTTTAAAGTTAATTCAAGAGAAACCATCTTTTTTATATATAAAACATTTTTTTCAGGAATTTTTTTTCAGGAAATTAGTTACTTTTAAAATCAAGTAATGAATAAAGTAACTAAGTAGCTTTTTAAAGGAGTAATCAGAAGTCAGATTACTTTTTCAATGTAACTATGCCATCACTGGTTGTAACCCAGTCCAAAGTTCAAACTCTTGAGGAAGCTTATGATTCTTCACCTGCATGGACATGGTGGTTCTCTCTGTTTGGAATTATCAAAGAGCAACAGTCCATAAATGCCTCTTCCTTCCACTTAATGACCCCCTTTCCTGATTTACATCACACTTACTGAGAGGCCAGTGTGTGCAGTGGACGAGTCTGCATTGTAAGGGGACATGGACGTGTAATAAATGGTGTTATTGGAAAAAAACAGCAGAAGGGGCAGGCACTAATCGGGAGGAACGTGCCTGGGCGAACACCGGCATCAAATCAATACTGTAGATCAGTGCTCCATCTGGCTGGAAAATGAGCGGATCACCATAAACATTTCGCCAAGCGCCGTACTGCACAATCAATGGCAGCCATATTGATTTAGTTATTGCGAGTTCATATGCTACAGACAGTGTTAAATGTACATTCACCAGCCCACAGGCATTCATCAGTGGATCTTTAGTGAGGTCTTGAGATGGAGAGGTGGAGGTGTTGGATTCATTCTCAGAGAGGCCTCTATCCTGTGTAAAGAAGCAATGCTTGATGCCTCTAATTCTTCTTTTTTAATGGAATTTGTAGATGTGTCAGGATGTGGGAATTAAAGTGACTTAAAATTCATTTTAATTTAGTTAAAATGTCTTATTTTAGGTAACTACGGTGTTTTTTAAAGACTGAGGCACATTATTTGATTTATGTTTGAGTTAACAGGAAAATGACTGCATCACTGTAAACACTTGTGATTGGTATTCAGCAGAATGGCCGCGATATATCTTCAGTCTGATTGACCCTGAGCTTTGCTTCTCTCCTCACAGGATCACAGAAGACTCCACAGGGACCACTCTGGAGGCACTGAAGGCACGTATCAGAGAACTGGAGAAGCAGATCCTCAGAGGAGACAGATACAAGTGTCTCATTTGTATGGTAAGGACACACTGCATGGTCATATGTGCCATATCTGTGCATTCACTTGATCAGTCTGCTTTGCATGCCATCTTTATAAATGTCGGACACCCCAGTGACCTCCTGGCAGTCACTCAGCTATGTGGACAGAAGTTTTGTGCTGCTGTTCTTTGACGGAAATGATTGAAGCATGACCACAGAATGACCGTCTGCCAAAACTTTTGTTTAACATTTTTAGGCAACAGTTACTGTGCAAAAAGCATATGTACATTGACATTTATTTATCTGATAGATTAGTACCCATATAGGGCAGCAGTTTACTACTGTAAATGTGGGTAGTATGTACTGTCTTTCATTTTTATTTTCCTGTTTAAGCTTGTTTCCATGCATATTTATTATTTGACATTTTATACATGGGGGCCAGTTCTACAGTTCATGTGCTGTCTGATCAAATGCGTTTACAGAGTCACTGATGGTTATCAGTGGAGGTCTAGTGCCACCTGCTGCTTACATTAGCAGGCCACCCAGGTCATTTCACCTATTTGATTGCTGCTCAAGTATGGAATCATATAGTAAAATATGAGAGTTTACATTGATTTGATGATTCACTGCATCAGGAAATCTCAAATGTTACTTTTAAATCTCAAGTCTTACTGTTAGCGATCACAACAAGACAAATATAAGCACTATTTACATTGTATTGGAATATAGACACTTAAAGCATTACTTCAACCTAAGAATTTAAAATGAGTGCACAGTTTATTTAATAATATCTAACATTATAGTCAGAATGACCTTTTAGATCCATGTGTCAAGCATTTTTACACTGCTTTTCACTCTAGTTATTATATAAACACACACCCAGGTCTAAATTAAGTTTCTATATTAAACCCAACAGAAGCTCTGTTCCCCTTCACCCTCCATGCTGTTTTTCCCGTTGAATGTCGTGTTGCCTACATCCACATCCTTGCATTGGCTTTTTGCGGGTGTGTGCATTGTTGCGGGCACATTCTCGTTCTCAGTGGCGCTCTTGCGTGTCCCTGCAGCGGAAGCGATTCCCAACAGGGCCTGACGGCAAGGGCGGGGGGTCGGCAAGGCACGGGGGCGCAGAGGCCCCACCCCTTGGCTCTGGCTGCTGTTTTTTCAGAGGCTTCGTCCCAGGCAGCAGCGCGATTAAGAGGCTACTGCCACTCCAGAGGGTAAGCCTCTCTGTGCCCCCCACCCACTGACCTCAACCCGCCTCTTGCCCACCCCCACCCTGCACTGGATCCCTACATGCACTCACATGCACACACACACTCCTAGAGGTTCCCTTCACTGCCTGTCCATTCTGCGTGCTGTGCTACTGCTGCTGTCCTAGTGGTCTCTCATTTGGGTGTGTTTTCAGTAGGCATGTATGTTGGTGTTGTATTTGTGTGGTGTTTGCTGTATTGGGTTTTACTATAGCTGATCTTGGTTTCTGTCTCTTTTCCTCAGGACTCATACACAGCACCCCTCACCTCCATCCAGTGTTGGCATGTCCACTGTGAAGAATGCTGGCTTAGGACTCTGGTGAGAACCTTGCATCTTTACACACAAATGGTCACCCAGCAACATAACACAGGCCAATTACCAGTATAGTTACAGATACATACATGCTGTCATGGAATTAAACTACCTCAGTCAATTCAGTCACCTCAGTGTGTCTTTTGTCAAAAAAACTTGGCTTATAATCTCCATATAACCACACACACACACATTCTGTTCTTTTCTGCTTTAAGCTCTTTTCAGCCATTCCTCTCAGGGGAGCAGCTTATTCTGCTGCTACACGAGGAAGCAATAAATAAATGTTTCACAGCCTCAGCCCTTTTTCAATATGCGTTAGATTAAATCAGCCTTTTTCCTGTCCTGTCTTCACAAGGCCCTCTGTGTACAACACGCTGATGAAGGGAAAGGTGGGGGGCACTTATAGAAGTGTGTGTGTGTGCTGTAGAGGCTTGTTACTAATGTGAGCATTAAAACTGTTGCCTGAAGACAGCAATAAAAGCAGCACGCTGGTGCTCCTTGCGTCTTGATCAAAGTAAATGTGTGTAATTTGGTTAAGGCCAGTGCTTCTGCACGGAGCTGAGGGAGGAGTCCATTGTAAAATGCTGGTAACTCCCACCAACCAGAACAAAGAAACAAAAATCTGGGGAAAACAACAGGGACAGAGGTGTAGTCTATATGATAAACAGATATGTGCCATATACCCACTACTGGAACTACCTGAGTTTGTCTATGCTCACTCCAAATGCACACTTATAATTGAGTTACTGATGTATTTAGCCAGTTCTACAATTGCATTTCGATGTATGTCATCTGCTTGAGAGATTAAGTACCAGTATACTCACTACTTAAGACTGCACTACCACTGAATAGAAAATGTGGTGCTGTGTGATGTGAAGATGTATGTTGAGTGATGGTCTCAATTTTACTGACGTGAGAGAATGAGTACAAAGTTCATACTCTGGTATCCCCATTTCCCAGACACCTGTGTTTGCTCACAACTGTGTGCTCTCTTGTCTGGGTCAAAGACTCCTACAGCTCCTCCTCTGGGCTGACTGAGTCTGTCCTGTCAACAGTTAAAACACCTCACTCTTTAGAGGTGTACATGTAAGCCCTGTGTGTGCTCAACAGTTCTGTGGCACAGGTGTGTGAAGACTCTGAAAGGATATTATCAACATTGGTATAGAGATTCCTCATGGTTATGCCACTGTCTGCATATCCCTCCCCAGTTCCATCTATTTCTAGTAACACTACGCAAAAGGATTTCTCTTCCCTCCTGACAGGAAAAATATCGCAATTTACTTCTACTGGCCTTACCAAGGTCTTCCATTTTCTTTCCATTGCTCAGTGTGAATCTGAATCTGGGCTTGCTTTCCAGCTCAAATTCTGTTTGCTTTGCTCAAGTTTTTGTGCTTTCTGATGTACATTGAGCTGCAGTTGTGTGAGACAGCCCCCCTGCTGTTCTCTTAACTGTGCACCATTTATTGGTAGTGGTTGACATTTAGAGGACTAGAAGAGAGGGAGGCTTTGGGTCTTTCTGGCACAAGAGAGGACTCTTGACAATATTACATTTTTAGATTTTTACAGCCATGTCCAATTTTTCTGTCCCATTTTTTCACCCATCATCATGTCATGGCCACCTCATAAAGGCATGCAGCTGACCGCACTGTCTCGTTTTTCTTTGTTCCAACAGGGAAACAAGAAACTCTGCCCACAGTGCAACACCATCACATCGCCAGGGGACCTCCGACGCGTTTACTTGTGAACAAGCTGGTTGCAGCCTGAATTCATTCCCCATTTCCTTTTTAGCATCTCAGTTTTTTTGCTCTGGTGGACTTCAGATTCTTCCCCACTCCTAATTGTGCTCATCTAGACTGAGAGAGACTGGCCAGTCTTGTGCTGATATAAACGGGGAGCTTGTGCTGTAGAGTTGGACTGCATGGGGACTGCATACGGACTTGGCAAACCCCTCCCCCTTCTCCCCCACCCCCAAAAAAAAAAAAAGAAACCTGAGCCAGTTGCACTCTCTCCTCGGCCAGCCTTTGATACTGCCCCTAGTGGTGTTCCATGTGCAGTTGCAGGTCCAAGCCATATGTTCCTGTTCAGTCACACTTTCTTTGGAGGGATGACACTTCCTCTTCCTCACGCAACTCATGGTGACAAAGGAGCGCGCTTCACCTGTTTCACTCTTACTGCTGCTGCGTGTGTATGTGAGCGCGTGTGTGGGACCTCCCTCAGCAAGGGCACTGAGATGGTCTCCGACTGGAACTCTACCCAGGAAGAGACTAATTAAATGAATTAATAAACAAGTAATTAATAGTTAACTCTCCAGCTTTTCTTCCAAACAAGCAACCTCAACAAGCGCCTGATGAATTCTCCTCTCCGCCTCCCCCAGGGATACATCTTTGTGTTTTCTTTTCTCTCCCCAAAACTTACACTTCTTTTGTGGTGTTCTAGTGAAGTCAACCAAATTCAATGAACCAGTGCAAGCACATGTATTATAGTCTATGTATGTTTACAGTGTTGTGAGTAAATGACATAGAAAACACACTTGTGTACACACACACACACACAAAACACACACACTTAAAAAAATGTGATGCGACAAAACGCAGACATACACACAGAAGTATATATTGATAAAGTCCAGTTTTAGTTTGGGCAGGGTTTGGGTGGGAGAGGGAGGGGCATATGTTTCAATCTTGGTGAAAAAGAAAAACCCTCTGTATTTTTAAACAGATGTTGTTGTCTTGAGGTTGAAGTTGTATTTCATTGTACAGGAAGAAATTTAAGTAATATTAATAATGAACTACTCAAACTAGGCTTTAAAGATTTAGGCTGTACATTTTTTTCACTCAAATATACAGTATAAACTGTAGATTCAAATCTAAAGCAAGGGAGAGTGTCTTTTTTTTCTTTGCTTTTTTTGTGAGAAATGGAGGGACTGGCTTTTTTTTATCCTTTATGACCCTAAATACTTACAATAACGACAAAAAAACTCACTCGGAGGGTAAAATGGCTTGTTCATTTCATTTCATTTGGTGTAAGTTTGGTACATCCAGATGCCTAAGCAGGTGTGTTCTTCCTCAGATATGGGCTCATGTGAAGAATCTTTTTATTTTTATTTTTAAAATTTTTTTTGGCACGCTCTTTTTCTGGGATGTTAAGATTGTTCAGATGGCCTGGTCCCTAAGCTCTCTCCAGGAGTGAGATGGTGTGCTTTTGTATTTGTACAACTATGTATTCTGTGATTTTTTTTTTCTGTATTGATGTAAGCAAGAAAAAAAAAAAAAGAATTCAAGACAAGAAAGGTCATTGCTGATCCGAATACAACAATAAACAGTCAAATGTTGCTTTGGTTATAACTTATTTGATATATGTATTTTCCTTTGCATCATTATATAGAAGAACAATAGTAATATACCGACTGACTGCCCTTTTCTCCACTACTCAACTGTTCTTTTCTGTAAATAATTCCATCTGTATAAATTAGTATTTGAAGTCTAGATATGAACTAAGAAACCTTTCCACAAGAGAGTTCAGTCTTTATTTACATTTTAGGCATTTAGCAGACGCTCTTATCCAGGGCAACTAAACCTGTCATAGATCCTTGATCAATAGACATAACTGCTGCCCCATCTTTCTTTCTCTTTGCCAGAAAAAAGGTCCTGCCCCAAGAGATGAAACATTGCACAAAATAATTGTGTGAGCTGATTTGTGTCCTTGTATAATTCTTGAAAATGGTACTTGTCTTACCCGTTTGTAAACTACATTTGACAGTAATTAAATGATTGTACATCTGAACCAGCTACCCTGTACTGGCCTCATTCCCAGTTTTTTTTATGCTAATGACTAGTGTAGAAATCTTCCTTAAAATCTAGGTCTTTCAGTTATTACATGAATTCTCAATTGCAATGAGACAATTATTTTGTCCGAGACCTTTTTTTGAGACTTTAGCAAACTGTTTTTTTTCCCACCGTTTTTTTGTCCTCCATTAGTTGGGTTTAGCCAATATACATATGAATAAAAAATCAGTTAAGGTGTTTGTAGTCATACTAAAAAGCTGGGTGATATACAGTGGCTTGCAAAATATTCATACCCCTTGGAACTTTTTCACATTTTGTCACCTTACAACTATGAACGTATGTATGTATTTTATTGAGATTTTAAATGATAGACCAACACAAAGTAGCACATAATTTTGAAGTTGAATGAAAATGATCCATGGATTTAAATATTTTAATCAAATAAAAATCTTAAAAGTGTGACGTGCAAAAGTATTCAGCCCCTGTACTCTGATACCTCTAAACAAAATCCATTGTAATCAATTGCCTTCAGAAGTCACTTAATTAGTTAATAGAGTCCAGCTGTGTGTAATTTAGTCTCAGTATAAATACACCTGTTCTGTGAAGGCCTCAGTGGTTTGTTAGAGAACACTAGTGAACAAACAGCATCATGAAGACCAAAGCACTCACCAGACAGGTCAGAGATAAAGTTGTGGAGAAGTTTAAAGCAGCGTTAGGTTATAAAAACACATCCCAAGCTTTGAGCATCCCAAGGAGCACTGTTCAATCCATCATCCAGATATGGAAAAAGTATTCTACAACTTCAACTACCAAGACATGGCCGCCCATCTAAACTGACAGATTGAGCAAGGAGAGCACTGGTCAAAGAAGCATCCAAGAGACACATGGTCACTCTGGAGGAGCTGCAGAAATCCACAGCTCAGGTGGGAGAATCTACACAGGACAACCAAGTTGTGCACTCTACAAATCTGGCCTCTATGGAAGAGTGGCAAGAAGAAAACCATTGTTGGAAAAAAAAGACCTAAGAAATGCCATTTGCAGTTTGCCAGAAGTCATGTAGGGGACACTGCAAACATGTGGAAGAAGGTGCTCTGGTCAGATGAGACCAAAGTTGAACTTTTTGGCGTAAATGCAAAGCGCTGTGTGTGGCGGCAAAGTAAAGGCTGGTTTATACTTGACGCGTCACGAAGGCTGCAACCAATGTCAAAAATTACGTCACTCACAGGGACACGCCCCCGCATGAATGCTCATTGCCGCACACGCGCACAACTGAATTTTTCTAATTAGGCGGAGGTGCAGACGTGGACAGCAAGCTGGATATGGGCATATTTGAAGAGAATCTGATGGCAGAAATAAGAGGTATAGACATATTCATGACTCCTCCATGAAGGACCACAAAATATTTCAAATGCATTTCATCATCAGTGTGTTGCACTGGCATTACAAGTTTAAACTCTTATCTCGTCTTGCTTTATTAATTAGTCGCACAGACCATCTCCTTCTCCGTTTTCTCATCAAAAGTAGCAGCAAACAGCTCCTCATCCCACACATTCACTTTGTAATAAAAAAAGTGTTCTTCTGCATCTTTGTGCACTTCAGATTGGTATTTTTCACACAGCGCCACCTAGCAGATAAGAGAATATTGCCGCGCCTCTGATACGTGTTGCAAGTGAGTATAAACGCATTTTCATCCTGGCAAAAGCACGACCCTCGCGTCGTCATTCGCGCAGCACTCGATGCGTCAAATATAGCTTAACACTGCTCATCACCCTGAACACACCATTCCCACTGTGAAACATGGTGGTGGCAGCATCATGCTGTGGGGATGCTTTTCTTCAGAAGGGACAGGGAAGCTGTTCAGAGTTGATGGGAAGATGGATGGAGCTAAAGACAGGGCAATCCTATAAAAAAAACCTGATGGAGGTTGCAAAAGACTTGAGACTGGGAAGGAGATTCACCTTCCAGCAAGACAATGACCCTACACATACAGCCAGAGCTACAGTGAAATGGTTTAGATCAAAGAATATTCATGTGTTAGAATAGCCCAGTCAAAGTCCTGACCTAAATCCCACTGAGCATCTGTGGCAAGACATGAAAATTGCTGTTCACAGATTTTTATTTGATAAACATTTTTAAAACCATGTATCATTTTCATTCCAGTTCACAATTTTGTGCTACTTTGTGTTGGTCTATCATTTAAAATCTCAATAAAATACTACTGTTTGTGGTTGTAAGGTGACAAAATGTGAACAAGTTCAACGGGTATGAATACCTTTGCAACCCACTGTACCCTATTCAGAGATATGTTTGATATTTGTAGTCCTATGGTGACCAACCCTTGTTTGGAATGAACTCAGCCCAGGGACATCACAGATGCCAGGTGATTGTTGCAAGTATGAATAAGCAAGCATTCCAGTCAATTGGGCAGAAGATGCAAGGTGACTGATGTTCAAAAGAACGTGATAACAGGGTGCTGGGTGAAGGGTGGTAGCCCGTTAGAATCCTCTAAATTTGTTGAATGCTCTAGAGTTGCTGTAGCGAAGGTATACTTGTGGAAGTTTTGTACAACGAAGGCCTCCCTACAGCATAACAGTGGTGCCCCACAGGCCACTGATGCTAGAGGTGAACAATCAGCTTGCTACAGTGGACCAGTTAACTAGTTGATGAACACAAATGCAGTGAGGAAAGTGTCAGGGATCACCACTGAAAGAACACTTTCGTATGGGCTTGTGAAGCAGATGCAGGGTAAAGGCACCAATATTAACTAAGGTACATTTGCCAACAATGCCTGCAGTTTACATTGGGGTACTGTAATTAGACAATGGAGGATTGGAAAAACTTGGATGAATCCAGGTTTGTGCTGCAAGAGAGAAATGGGGGTCTAACACAGAGAGGTGCTGGTACCCTCTATTACCTAATACAGTCTATGCCATGATGTCTTTCTAATGTCATCCAAGCGAAGGCTGGTTATTCCCACTAAGGTGGTCATAATATTCTAATACATCTGTGTAGGCAGCTAAAGCTAATGATGTTAGCATGATCTCTAATATATGTTTACTTAAATACTGATGTTTCATTCCAAAACTTCACTACCCTACATCTAAATATTAGAGAAAGTGTTCAATTAGTTCCTGAAGAACGTTTGCCCTGCATATTTTGACATTTTTGTGTACTCTTAACATGCCTGCTCCACCTAAGTCCCCATTTATCAAACCTTTCCTGATTTGGAATGGCTGAGAAACACTAAAACATGACCCCTGGGTCCAGAGAACAACTTCTTCGCCTGTTGACAAATCACTAAACTGTGCATCTTCTCCACAGATGTTCAAAAAAGTGCCTAAAGTGTATCACAGGTGCATGGCCAAACCTCAAATCCTTCTTTGACTGAAACTTCTCAAAGTAATGTCCTTAATGTGCATAAGATCATCTTAAATGAACAGTATGCTCATCAGGGTATAGGCACATCTTTGGAAATAGTTTAATATTGCTTATGGTGAAGCTTGTGCAACTCATTGTCAGTGTGTACTGTATGTCAAGAAAAGGTCAGTTGTTATGACTGACCCATGGACGCTGCTCCTATTTCTGGTGAAGTACTGTAGCGGTTGCACAAGAGCTGGCATTAATATAACTCTGGTGGTACAGTAAATATAGCAGTGGTTGCATCGCACCAATAGCTGCACACCTTAGCCTATGCTAGCGATGCGGTTCAGACAGCAGTGCGATCCATAGAGTGCATTAGGCCGACTGTGGGCTGCGATCTCAAGTTACCAGCCTTGCAGAACCAGGAGAAGGCCTGCTGAGTGCAAGCTGATCTATAGAAATTGCTTTTGGAGGTCAAAGCCGTCCCTGGCGGCGGAGCGGAAAGTGTGGGGGGCGTTATTGCCAGTTTACAAACATCTCCTCAGACCGATCAATAGGACAGACCTCCTCTGCCGTGTTGGGTAATTCCTTGATCGCGCTGTCTGTCTGAACCAGTGGTAATTTACACCTACATGTGGGAATTTGACTTGCTTTACTAGCTCTACACCATCAACTCCATTGTCCGCTTCCTCTTCTCTGTCTAAGCTTGAAGTGCTGCTGCTACAGCTCATTCAATTAGGACCCTCTCCCCCTCCTCAGCCTCTTAGCATGATCAATTCAGTCAAGGTACTTATCAGAAAAGGCTCAAACTCTGCATAGCCATATGGTGCTTTCTTAGCATTCGTACCATCATGGAGCCATTGAAATGCAATCTTCACAGTGTTCACATTCACATGACAACACGTCGGTTAATTTGCTTCAGAAACGGTTAAATCGCGTTTCAGTAATTAAATGTCCATGCATTAGGCCAACTTCAATGTAATTGGATACAGAGATCACGGCATAATCCACAATGAAGGATTGTTAGTCACAGATTCGTTCTGTGAAGAATCATATGGCAGCTTTTACTGATCCAAGTATTATAGAAATTGCAGACATTTGGTAGTGAGATGCATTAATTTCCTGTTTTCTGAGTAATTGTGCCTCAAGGCATGCAGCGAGAAGAAACGAGAGCCATTGTGGTGCCTTCTGTAGCTGTCAATGTTTTGAGAGTCTCCTTCTGTAGCTAATCTCATGATTACAGCCTTGCTAAATTGCTTTCATATCCACCAATGCTTAAGAGATCGCAGAATGATATTATGAGGATTTAGCTGAGAAGATGTTTCCTCAATAATAAGGCATGGAAAAATCATCTCTGTGTGCATGTGCGTGTGTGTTCACTAGATTATTAGCGGCCTCTCATTGTGAGTTATAAGACGTTAGCTTCGAAATGCTCTAGTCTCCTAGCATCATAGCACAGAAGTGATGTTTCCCAGTTTCCGTAATCTTCCTCCAAAACAATTGATTACTTCAGGAAATGTGCTCCAATTTTAATATCCGCTTTCTCTCGGAGCACTCACATCAGTCATTATAACACTGATCTATGCTTGTGTACATACAGTGCCTTGCGAAAGTTTTCACCCCCCCTTACCACTCAACCTGGAATTCAAATGGATTATTTGAGGGTTTGCATCATTTCATTTACAGAACATGTCTACAACTTTGAACATTTGATTTTCGTTTTATTGTGAAGCTAACAACAAATAGGACAAAGTGTCAGTGTGCATAACTTTTCACCCCCCTTAAGTCAGTACTTCGTAGAGCCAGCTTTGGCTGCAATTACAGCTGCAAGTTACTTTGGATAAGATTCTACAATCTGCCTCATCTTGTCACTGGTATTTTTGCCCATTCCTCCAGACTAACCTCCTCCATCAAGTTAGAGGGTTTCCACGGGTGAACAGCAATATTAAACTCTGATCACAGATTCTCAATTGGATTAAGGTCTGGACTTTGACTAGGCTATTCCAATATATTTACGTTTCCTTTTAAACCACTAGAGTGCTTTAGCAGTATGCTTTGGGTCATTGTCCTGTTGAAGGTGAACCTCCATCTCGGTCACCTTCAGACCAAAGCAGGTTTTGCTCAAGAATATCCCTGTATTTAGCACTTTCCCCTCAACTCAGACCAGTTTCCCAGTCTCTGCTGCAGAAAAACATTCCCACAGCATGATGCTGCCACCACCATGTTTCATTGTGGGGATGGTAATTCTTGGGATGATGAGATGTGTTGGTTTTGCACCAGACAGCATTTTCCTTGGTGGCCGAAAAGTGCAATTTTGGGACCAGAGCACCTTTCTCCATACATTTGGAGAGTCTCTCACATGCCTTTTGGCAAACTCAAAACAAGTCTACCTATTTTTTTCTGTCAGTAAATGCTTTTTTCAGGCCACTCTTTCATAAAGCCCAGCTGTATGGAGTTCACAGCTTATAGTGGTCGTATAGACAGATACTCCAGTCTCTGCTTGTGAACTCTGCAGCTCCTTCACGGTTTCCTTTGGTCTCTGTGCTGCCTCTCTGATTATTGCTCTCCTTGCCTGGTTGGACAGTTTTGGTGGGCGGCCCTCTCTTGGCAGGTTTGTTGTGGGACCATGTTCTTTCTATTTGATGATAATGGATTTGATGGTGTTCCGGGGGATCATCAGATATTTGGATCTTTTTTTATAACCCAACCCTGACTTGTATTTCTCAACATGTAATTATAGCCATGCTGGTGACATGGCTTCAGAGTTGCCAGGTTCACGGTTTTCCTGCAAAATTACGGTATTTATATTAATACGCTTGTGGATAAAATTTCAGAGGTGGTAGGGTGTGTGTTTTTGGACTACTTTAAAATGTACCATGACCACCAAAA
This sequence comes from Crenuchus spilurus, assembly GCA_036984385.1. NCBI lineage: Eukaryota > Metazoa > Chordata > Actinopteri > Characiformes > Crenuchidae > Crenuchus > Crenuchus spilurus. Next base: position 27,695 of record BRDA01093852.1, on the reverse strand, counting down.
ACTTTTATAGTCACACAATAGAAAAATAGTGTTGGAGATGCCTTAGGTAGACTGTCTTACATTAGAAGACCCCAGTGGATGGATCTGAAAGTATAGATTAGAGTAGGACTAAAATAAGATGTAAGAGCAATAAAAAGCTATTATAAACATCCGTGATTGAACTCTTTAGATTTTGGGTTAGTTTTAAGTTCGTGCCGGGCAGCTTTCTGTCATACAGTGGGCTGGAGCATTATGCTTGCCCATTTATGCCACATCCATCACATTGACTACGATTGTTTGCTTACTGTCTGTTTCCCAGGCCTTAACACGAACTGTGGTTACAAAACAATCAACGTTATTTGCTTTATCTGCGAGTTGTCATAATGTTTTGCCTCATCTGTGTATAGTAGTATGATATGTTGTTCTTTGAGTGTATGTGTGATAAGCAATTCAAACATTAAAGGGTTTCAGGTGAAATAACCTAATAGATAAAGTGCATTTGACAAAGACATTTGTAATGCAGGCTACATTAACATGTTACCAGGAAATATTTTCTAATCAGTATTGAAGATCTGTGAGACTGTCCCTGTACCTCAGGAAGGCTTTATTGTTAAGATGCATCAGTGTATCATGCTATTGGAAGGCTAGAATCAGTTATGGTCAATTATAATAATGTTCAATATACATTTCTGGTGCTATCATTTCCTAAAGAATCATAATCATAATGAATTGTTAGAGATGTACCTTCCTAACAAAGACAGGTGAACAAACTGAAGTGCAATGTTGTATGAATTGTAGACTTTCAATGTGCCGTGTGAAAGAACATCTCTGCCTTGAAGGATACTGTAGACTTATCCTCATTGATGTCGTTCAAATGAATGTCAATTTTGTGTGTACTGAGGGCTTGTCAATCAAACTAAGAGCGTTCTGCAGAAGTATTTGCAGCTGCCATTAATATGGATTTAACATGCTGGATATAACTGAATTTGTTAATCAAATGTCTGCTATGCTACTATGATTTAAAAAAGGTTATACCAGTGTGACAATGTTGCACAGGGAAAAGATACTAGAATTTTTATTTATGTTTGTCTCTCAAGTACTCACACTTCTGCACGAACCTGCTCTTACCATAACCTTAGTAGTAGTTATAGGATTAGGATGTGGTATGACGTTAAGGTTAGTTATTATGATTCACTTTATGCAGGGGTGTCCAAATCCAGTCCTGGAGGGCCGGATTCCTGGAGAGTTTGGTGATTTCTCTGCTCTGACACTACAATTAAACCTGCTCATTACCTGCTGAGCTGAATCAGGTGTGTTTGATCAGGAAGATCACCAAACTCTGCAGGAATCTGGCCCTCCAGGACTGGATTTGGACACCCCTGACTTAATGTATGTGATATATCAACAGTATGGCCACAACATACTTGATTGTATTAAAATTTTTCAGAACTGCTCTTTCGCTGCTATATGTTACTAATAGTCTGTTGAAAGCATATCAGTCACCTACAATGGATCACTCAAAATAGTGTTATAAAATATAACTTGAATATACTAAGATGCAAGTTAAATAAGATCTGATTGACAAGTCTGTTATAAAGAAAATAGTCTGCAGGATAAATGAAACTACAAGGTAGCACAGTTATGGGCACAACTGGTCATTTTTTTAAAAATCTAGTTTCTTTTGAAAATAAGTCAAATCCTCTTCAACCATTTTTTCCTCATAATCTGTAGAATTGAATTTATTGTGGAGAAAATAAACCTTACAGTATGATATGCCAGATCTGTTTTTTTTTCATTATGTTAAATTCAGCAAATTAACAGTAATTAAGTAAAGTACACAATGTAGCTTTAACTAATAGTGTCACTTAGAAAATCAACAAAGTGTGTAATTTAACAACATATGTCTAATAAGGTTGAGCATGTAAATCAAAGTGCAGGGAGTCTCAGTTTCTGCTGCTATGTAGGAAATATGCTGTGATGGTTGGAGTTTTGCAGTAAAGGTTACCAGCCACATGAGGTCACTAAATACCAGGATATCTAAGGGATGTCTAAGATTTCTATTTGATAAATTTCAGGAAAAATCTACTGTTATTTTTTTTACGAAGACAGTAATGAGTGTAAATATTACTGTTTATCACTTATCCTTATATTGTTGTGTATAAATAAAAAAAACAGTTACTCTACACATAGTTAAAGAAAATTTAACTTGATTAAAAAATAACAAGTAAAAACACCCCCCCCCCCCCAAGCATTATTGTTTAACAAGGAACAGACTTGTCTGATTCTCACTTTCTGATTCTATCATGTCAGTTAACACTTATGTCCTGTTTGGAGCCTCTGAGACCCAGGGGCTCCTTTAACAACACAATATATCCTTAACCTTTCTTAATTCAGCATGATACTTCATGTAAATTTGATTGTGGAAAGTTAACAATGACTTAATAAGCAATAACATGTTTTTTAGGATAATTTAAATGTCATTTGTAAATGAGTTTTACTAATGAAAGGAAATATAAAAATATGTTCAAGTTTCAGAAAATATTAGCTGTACACCTGTTCATGTAATGTAATTATTTATTCACCTTGCTGACAAAAATTTAATTTAATGAAAATCTTTTGGTACAGAGTTAAATTGAAATAAAATAATATTGATATTAAAATGCCATTCAAATAATAAGTACTATATTATTACGATAACAATAATAGTAAGAAAAGGAGTTACATTTGTACTTAATGTTATTTTATCTTACTCACACATCCCTGGGCTCTCTGGGAACCCAATCATCAAAGCAGTAATGTCAGTGTCAACAAAACGGATTAACTCAGCTGATTAACTGAATCAGGTGTGTTAAGTTGTGAATAATCATAAAATGAGCCATGTATGAGATTATCAACAAGCAAAGGCTTTCAGTTGAAACTTTTTGCAGATTTCAGTTAATTGATCAACATGAACTACTGTATCAATAACATTTAAACAGTGAACGAATGTGACTTTCATACAGTTATTCAAAAAGCACTTACCGTCACCATGTCTCCTTGCCAATTAACCAACTTTTCCAACTAATCAAAGCATACACCATATTTTTTAGGCATTTACCATGGTTTTTTTTTTTTTTTATATGTATTTTCTAAATTTGCACAAAAATGGTGAGCAATAAAAACCTACTAAGAAGTGCCTCCAAACCATCCTGTCAGTATGACATGTCAATAAACACGTTAGTTGTTGGACTTGAATTGTCAGATATTTTCAAAGCTTTAATAAAGCTTTGGTCAGTAGTGTATAAAAAGTAAGACTTCCATTGCCTTTTGTCTCTCACTGGCGCACACACTGCTCTGACAAGAGAAGCCTTTCACTCTTTGCGCCTCTCTGAGATGCTCCCACCGTTATGGGAGCTGTTTCATCTAGACCACTCATCACCTCACCTTTCATCTTTTCCCAGCCCCAGGCCACACACTAGCCTTTTGTGTGTGTCAGTGTGTTGCGGTGTGCCCTGTACAGTATCTGTCTGCTAGTTCTAGATGGTCCCAGGTGAAGCTGAGGGGGGTCTTGCCAAAGCTACGTGTTTGACTGGTTAGCCCTGCTGAACAGGGACCAGTAGGCATTACACAACTTGAATATTTAAGCAAACACAAACTGATCTTAATACCGAGCCCTGCAGGACTCCTCACATTCTCTCACAGAGTGCTAGAGTGCTAATATTGTTTTACCCAAATCACTGGTCGCCTGCTTTTATCACCCAAAGCACACATAATTGTTTGAACAGCTTGCACATTGTGAGCGATACACATTCAAACAAGGAGCTCAAGCTGCCAGTTTATTTTTCTTTACCAGTATTTAAAAGCATGACCTGAAAGCCTATGATGGACCAAGAGAACAGCCTGAAGTGATTAACCGTGTGTTTACTTTTCTCACTATTTCTCGAACGGTGCTCACACTGTAGCTGCGATGAAACCAGCTCTGCCTCTTTATTTGACTTGAGCTGGGATATGTTGTCCTAATTGGCCTGTAATGCCCCCACTTGGCTACGCTAATCTGTCATAATCTTACGGGTGGACTTCAGTGTGTTTAAGGGGTAGAGCCTATGTAGAGCACTGTGGATGAGATTTTTACAACTGTGAGTAAATATCACTTATACCCTCAGACAAACAGCAGCACAATGCTTAGTTAAAGAAGGCTTTGGTCTGGACAGAATGCTACACTGGGAATAACACTAAACCAACAGAGTAATAAACTATTGCTTGTGTTAAGCCACTCTGTGCACAGAGTTTCTAATGGCTGCATGTTAATGAACCTACAAACAGCATGAAGCCTAAATTGACGAGCTGGTTTTTGCACATTCCAAAGATCATCAGTCGTCAATAGTATATTTGTGGGAAGTGCCTCTAAAAGTGCAGATCTAAACTACCCGTATTTTCTTTTCATTCAAATAAACCAAACAGGGCTCTTCTATCCCATGTTGTATTGATGACCCATTAGCCAGTCATGTTCTTCTCACTGGTAAGAACATAAATAGATCCTATAAGGATCTGGAACATCAAGTCCTCATCTGGGTGGAGTTTCCATGTTCTTCCAGTGTCTGTGTGGGTTCCCTCTGGGATCTCTGGTTTCCTCCCACAGTCCAAAAACATGGAGGTCATATGAATTGGGTACTCTAAATTGTCCTTGTGTTTGTGTACAATGAATGATTTGCACCCTGTGAAGGGGTAGGAGACTCACCAACATCCTGATCAGGATTAAGTGGAAGATAAAGGATGAATAGATGAATAGTCTTATTGACAGATTAAATTAAGCTTGACTCGTACCAATGCTTATTACCAAAACAAATGTTACAACACAATTCATTGGATCTTCAAACTGCAGCACAAAATATGACCTAAAATTTGAAGCTAAACCAGCTGTGGACATTTTCAGGGTCAATAATCAGGATGCTCTTGACAGCCCAACCCTACAGAGCATGTAATTTATTTGCCATAAAGAACAGTGATGGCAACATGCTTCAGAAACAAGTAGGAAAACAGCTGGATGAACATCAACATAGAAAATATTCAGCATCTGGTTTTCACGCAGTCATCAAAAGCTAAACCACTTGAACCAAGTGCTAAACACGACCCCATTGATATATTTACAAATCCAGTGTGCTAAAATAACTAAATAACCAAATAACGTATTTACTACACTGTGCACACCGTTGAATCAAGAATTCAAATGTGCTAGACTGCAGAGTTAAAGACTGACACGTGTGATAAATGGAGTAGCTGATTCTTTAGATGGGTCGAGGGAGCAGAGGTTAAGAAGAGAAAGATGCCTGTTCGCTCTGCACTGTGTTATCACAAACAACAGTGCACTGATCCCTAGAGTCAATATAAAATGAGCTGGACAATGTTGACTCACCCCACCATCCATCACTCCTGCTGGGAGAGCCATTGTTACCTGTGATGTATGGTCAGCATGAGGCCATCCAGGGGAGAAGCAGCAAAAAATCTTAGCATTCATTGTGCAAGCTCTTCGTACTATGCATATTTTGCCTAGAACGATTGATCTGTTTATGAATTGTCTTCAACCCTTTGTGCTTGTGTATGTGACCTGTTGTAGTTTTTCTGACCTTATGGTTTCCACTAGAGGGCAGCATAAACATCTAGATCAGTGGTGCACAACTTCAGTGCTGGAGGGCTGGTGTCTGGCACACTTTGGTAGTTTTCCTACTCACACTTCAGTGTAATCAGGTGTGTTTTGAGCAAGGAAATCAGCAAAGTGTGATGGACACTGGCCCCCAGGACTGGAGCTGTGCAGCCCGATCTAGACAATGGATCAGCCATAATGTGAACATTTCTCACTGCTACTTTCAGCAGTTTTTGTTGTTGTTGTTGTTGTTGTATTATAACAGCAGAGGCTTTACATAAATAGCATTGGCTACATATTACAAAGCAAAACCTAAAGGTGCATTGACTATACAATCCAGAAATACATTTTAGGTACCTCAAAAAATCTTCAAATATGGATTGGCGGGAACGTTAATAGTGTAGAAGCTCTTGCACCAAGCACCATGTTTAAGTTCCTTGAGGAAGATTTCTTAAATTTTTCAGAAAACTACACTTTGCAGTAGGGTTCCTGGAGGCTCCCTAAAGGGTTCTGCAGTGGTAACAAGCTGAGGAACCCCAAATGTTGTTTTTTAGTAGCTGTTAATTTTTTAGACTGTACACATGTCACACATGCAAGTGGTGCAGCAGCAAGCAGTTGTGAAACTGATTCCCACCCCATCGCTCTTTTTGAAATGAAAAAGATGGAGTATTGCATGGGGCCCGCGGCATCCGTGACTCACCTGTGCAAACAGCAGATTTGCAGGACCGGTTTTAAATCCGCCATACTGTCCCTCTCACACCAACTGCCTTCAACTCTCCATTTCCCCAGTCCTGCTTCTTTATAATCACATCTCAATCCGGATGTGCAAAGGTTTCCTGCTTGAAACCCATACAGTGAATTCCCACTCAACTGCCTGCTATACAGAACAATACTGTGCAGGGTTTAAGCCTTGGTTTCACATCCTAGTCTTAAGGACCTATATGAACCTGCTTGAAAATGCAGGTGCAATCCTAGTCTCATGCTGGTCGAGTTTTAAAACTCGATAAGATCACATTTTAGTAAACATTCTCCCTGTCTCTGTCAATTTATGTAGTGTAAATATTAAGAGCTTTTGTAGACATGGAAATGCTGGAAGGACCAGGATCTGAGACAGGGAACCACTGTATCCGCTCTTTGTTTGTATGTTTATTTCAATAATACTCCCACAAACAGACAGAAGAACGTCACCACCATATGTCTCTGGTTCCATCAGCACTATTAATGATCACAGGCTCATTTTCATTCCTTACACACTATGTGACACTATCAATCTTGTTCGAGGCTTGTTTTTCCACTTTGAATGACATTTATTTGAAAGTTTAAATAGACAGTTGGACGAAACATCAAACGCAGTCTCTGTGTTTACTTCAAATGGAGTTGATCAGCCAAGACATGTTTGGTGTCTCATTGCCGACTGATGTAGCTCACAGTGCTAACATGCTGTTCTCTGTAAAATGGAAGAAGTAACTCATTTAGCTACAGTATTTGAGGTACTATATAGAACCGTTTTCAAAACTGCTTCCTTATAAGAACCATCTACAACACATATCATAGACATTAACTATTTAAGCATGCAAATTGTTCTTTAAAGCTTCTGTATATATTTTCTGCCACTACTTGTTACACTAGAGCACCAGCATCTCAAACCAAAACAAATGCTTTGTATTATAGGCATGCCTCTCTCCTGTCATTCATGTTGTCAGGGTAGGGCTAACGTGCATGCGCAGCCGGCCCAGCTATGAAAACTAAGAGCAGAGAACAACAGAGAATGTGTGACTTTTTCTGCTCAGGACATATTTACTCCAGTATATCTTTTCAATAAAGATAGCCGTTTGCTGCTATATTCATGTTTAATATTTATATATCACCTATAATTTGTCATAGGTCTATAACCATTGCCTTTACCACAGAACCCCTGAAGAACCCTCTTTTTTAATAGTATGCATTACTATACATATCACTGAATTCTGTTAAAATAGATTCTGGCTTTATTGGAACAAGAATAGCAGCGTGTAACTCTGCCTGTCCTCTGTCACCATGTATGTGTGTGTGTAGGAGTGTGTATGTGTGCAGGATTTTGATGTGGTGGTGGACAATGGGCGATTTAGAGATTTCCTGTCGTAGAGTGTCGTATGATTTGTCCTCAGGCCATCATGCTTAAGAAGTCTTTGTGGTCTCTTCGGCGCACTGGAAACTATACTTCCCAAAGCTCCATTATGGCACCTGTTGAATGCTGGGATTGCAAGCCTTTGTGCTGTGATTTATACACAGCCTGTCCTGGCTCCGGTGACCTCTGCTTGACGTGTGCAAAGTCACCGGTGCATTGGATACATCTCCATAGCAGGGAAGTGCACACTGTAAGGGACAATATCTTTTGTCCGCTGCCACAAAGGACGAGTTTCAAACATCCATTTGTGTTCCCGTGAAGTTGTAAAGGACGTCGATGTAAAATTACTTCAGAAAGAATCTGATTGGATGGGCTGTTCCTACCACCCTCAAATCTTCTCACATTTGATTGTAAATACTAGACTTTACATTTTAAAGGAGACATAAAAGAGCGATCATGGTGCTTGAGGTGCAAGTGATACTCAGTGGCTAAAGAAACATCATGCAGTCATATGTACACAGTTCTGTCATAATCCACAATAAAGCCAGTCAAACAAGACATGTTTCTTTCTTTATTTATGCACTGGAGCTACAATGCTAATGTACATGAAAGACTATATGCCATAAATCAGAGTGCAGACTGCATGCACAATAGAACTGCTTATATTGTTTCCTCATACTTTTTATTATCTATATAAATGCAGAACACTACACACAATTCAGGTTTCAATGTAACTGCTAGCACTGTTTTAAGCGTGCAACATGCTTATTTCCAGTTTTACATGTCATGCAGTGTCAGCAACTACAAAAGTAGTGCAGTATAGTTGAGAAATTTCACATGGCTTAACACTGACATATTAGAAACCATTTTTCTTATGTAAACACAGTTCCCTGGATGTATTGCACTCTTTTTGAACATCATGATACGTTTGAGTGTCAATCCAAGATAGAACAAGATACTAACTTTGGTTTTGCATAGAAATAACCAGAAACACAAGAAATGAATAGAAACAGCACAGAGATCAGCAGAAATCCACAAATATTAACGTTTGCTATGGACAATATAAAAAGTGTATTTTTTTTTATTTAAATAATTTTTGCCAATTTTCTCTCCTTCCCAATGTGGTAGTAGCCAATTAATGCATCCCATCCACTAGGGGGCTCTCCCCATCACTTTGCACGGTCCCTGACTCTAGGAGGGCGAAGATATGCACACGCCTCCTCCACTGCGTGTGATACAGCCACCGCCTCTTTTCGAGCTACCGCTGATACACCGTCACTGGGGAGCCAATGTGCTTGGAGGAAAGCGCAGGGTTCCCAGCTCTGAATGGACCAATCAGTAAATGCCTGAGACAGCAGACATTGCAATGTGTGAGTGATAGGGAGTGAGAGCGCCATCTACCTGCCCAGAGAGAGCACTGCCAATTTTGCTCTCTTGGGCTCCGACTGTTGATGGCAAACTGCATGACTGTGATTCAAACTCGCGATCCTCTGGTCATAGAGTCAGCGTCTTAGCCCACTGAGCCACTTAGGGCCCAAATAAAATTAAAAAAATAGTACCGAGACGTATTACCCAGTCTGAAAAAGCAGCCAATCATAAAGTCAGTAGTTGCTGGTTGAGACACTTGGATAAGGGTGGAGTTGTTTTTAATGAGTACCCTTATTGCGCAATAAGGGGAGCATGATTCTGAATGACTCATTGCATTTCTATGTCACCAACAAAAAAACTAATTGTGTTCTTATTTCACAGTCAGGTTTGGTTTTGGCACTACAGATACCTAAATATATGTGTAAAAACCCTCAAAACATGAGTTTTTCTTTTCATTTTTGCTGTAACTTTGACTTTAATTGAGCTGAAAGCAGCAGACAGGGATGGCAGGTGTGAATATGTGATGTCTTTTCTTAGCTGCATGTTGTATTCTATAGTTCAGGCATGCTGTTTGTTTCCTATATGTCAGCTCCTCTTGCTCCTGGTTTTGGATTTCGGAAATGGGAGCAGGCAAGCAGAAACGTTGAGGCGCTGCAGGCATCTCGGCCTGCCAGAAAATGTAGTGCATCTTTGTGTGTGCGTGTGTCTATGAGCATGAGTCTGCCATGCTTTGGTTTTGCACTGATTCAGTAAAGGAAACACTTACTTCTGACATTTGAATTCAGTCTTATTCTGTGTATTGTATCAAAACACTTTCAAATGTTTTATTAAATTACTTACATGCGGTTTCATTTCTATCACTACTTCAGACACACCAGATCACACATGAGCTTTTACACAGAGAGGTGAAAAGAGACTAAGCCAGTTTTATAAATGGGGATGATAAGTAGTGGACAACTGAGCCAGGACAACACCCCTAATCTTTTAGAAGACATGTTAGCACAGTGTCCCCATCAGTACATTGGCGCATTAGGATCCACGCAGAACAAAGGAACAGCACGTCCTGTTGTCCCACCGACACCACTTCCATCAGTCATGCGAGGTTTTCTGTGGAGGACTCCCATCAAGACCTTATCCTGCTTAGCTTTAGTGCACTTGCATGTTGTGTTATATAAGAGCTGGCAAGCTAGGACTGCTGGCAAAGATAGGGGGTAAAAATATTTGATTTAAAATGTGTTTTATCAGTTATTTAGTTTGCAAATATTGATTATGATTAGCTTAATTGAATACTAATTAACAGTAAACAAATATTTGACAATTTCCGCTTTGTTGAAAGCGCGTAGTAAATCTTTTATCTCAAACATGGTTTAAACGGCTCAGAGCATAGACGAGCCCAAACATCATAACAAGGGGATAACTGTGTAGGGTTTCTCGTTATTCTCATGCCAGTACAGTCAGAAATATTATCACATATACTAACATGTAATTTGTTTTCCTCAAATTGTACCCAGTTAGCTTAAATTGCCCTTCAAAGAAAGAAAGAAAGAAAGAGAAAGAAAGAAAGAAGCATGATAAAAGTTAAGCCTGTTCTATTGAGAAGACATCAAACAACACTCTTGGGGCCCTTTTCCTGCAGGACTGGTTTCAGCTCCTCCGTTGGCTCCTTTCAAAGTCACAGGAACCAAAACCACAGTGCCACATCACTCCCCCTTTCATGTGCTTTAGTATTGTCATTCACAAATCACTTTTCTTTCACGTTTTCACTTTTCCTTTCATTCACCTCCACACAATAAATGCCAGCCTTTCTCACATGCATCATTCAAACTCTGAATCCTTCTGAAAACACTGTAGGGCTGCTTTCATTTTACACACACCAGCTTTGCTAACGTTAGTGCTGGGACACTCTCGATTCTCCTCCAGGTTAGTACCATCTTCCCTTTGATGTGGGAGTTCTGGTTCTGTCTTTTAGCAGCTAAAGATGCTAGGACCCCCAAGGAGGAGGCCTCTGTTCTGCCCTTATGGTCACAAAGCCTGCCCTTCTTCAGGGGACAGCTCATGGAAGTGGGCCTGGTAACATGACCCGTCATATCCTGAAGTTTGCCTGAGTGATGTGCCCTGATCATGCATCATGGCAATGACAGACTCTGTAGTAGTGGCTACCTGAGCCCTCACCCCTCCTTCTCACCGGAGACCCACACCACTTCTCTACACCACGCCACTTGTCTTTGTCACAAAATATAAAAGGCATAACCGAATATATATACACACATACCTGTACACATAGCTGAAAGTTATGTGTCTAAAGTTACATCAAACCTTTCACTAGCATACAAAAATAGGCCTTTAATTCTTTATTAACTACAGTTACCCGAGCCTTTAAACCCTCCTTCTTGCCTGAGACCAGCCGCTTCTTTAAACCATGCCACTTATCTATGTCAGAAAATATAAAAGGCATACCAGAATGTTATGTGGATAACGTTACATGAATACTCTCGCTAGCATAGCATGATTTGGTCTACTAGCTTTAATTCTTTGTTAGCAATTGTAGCATTTCTGGAGGCTAATTTTAGATTTGCGGGAATTCAGAAAGTGATAAAGGTATTTCTGGAGGTACGTTTTCTTTTTTTATGATAAACTGCAGCTTATTCAAGAAGATTTCTCAATGTGAGCTGCATATCTGAATGGTATGGGGCTAATATTAAATGAAAGCTTTTACTAGCATATGTGTATTACAATGATGGCTGCTGGTCTTTCAAAGAGGGGAAGCTCATTGTTGGCTTACATCATAAAATGTGTTAATTTATTTATAAGTAAATTCTGCCCTCCGTTCCTTTCAAAGAAAATGGTTTGTGATCTTATCGTACCAAGTAGGCATCTTTTCCAGGGACTTGACCAGTGTCCTCTCAATGGCCAGCACAGCTAGTCTTCTTAGATGGCCTTGGCCCATCGTATTACGGGTGTAAGACTTAAGCCTTTTTAAACAGGAGAAGCTCCGTTCTACACCTGCAGATGTAGCTCCAATTGTTGTCACTGACAAGGACAGTTTGTACAGCTGAGGCATTGCACTGTCCAACTCCATGTATTTTAGAAAATCCAAGAAATCACTCAGCTTTCCTTGGTTACCCTGTAAGTCCTGATTTGAATGCAGGACTTGAAGTTCAGACCTCAGTCTCCCTGAGTCAAAGTATTGGCCATAACTTTTCAGGACACACTGGAATGCCTCCTCTTCTCTCATGTAATCAAACTTTCCTGGATTGACTAATTCTAAGACATGCAAATTTTCCCAATTTGAAAAACGCAGAGGGATCTGCTCCATGAGATTATCAAGAATGGCCTTGTACATATTTCTGTAGCGATCCTGGAATTGGGAGAAATGGCGCTTTCTCATGGGCTCATCTTGTGGGTCAGATGTGAAACAAACTTTGGCATAAGCAGTTTGGAAAGCCCCCACTGACCTCTTTTCTTTGACAAAAGCAAGAAGAGACTCAGTTCTTTTCTTGCAGCAGAGAACATCCATGATCCTCTGCTTGACGATATCAAAGACCACATCAGTTTCTGAGAAGACTTGTTCATATGTGTACAACATGGACACAAACTCAAAATCCTCCAGTTTCTTTACAAAATCGTTGGCACAATCCAATGTGTCATCATCCATTGTCTTATCTGCAATGATGATATAAAAAGTCTGCAGGAGGCCATCATAGTTGTATGCCACAGTGCTCACTATCCGTGATGTGAAATTCTATTGAGTAGAAGCATTTTTGGGTTCAGCATGCAGACTCAAGGAAACTTTGTCTTTGTGGATCTGGAGAAAAATGTGGCAAAACCAGAGAGTGATGCAAAAAATATTCTGCACTCAGAAATGCATTTAGCTCCCTGTGACAGCACCAGATTAAGTCTGTGTGGATAGCAATGCACAAACATTGCACTGGGGGCAATTGCCTTTACTTTGACCTGCAGACCATTAAGGGCTGAAGCCATAACAGCAGCCCCATCATATGTCTGTGCAACAAGTTTATCCCTAAAATTGTAGCCCTGCACATTTTTGTTTAATATTAAAAAAAACATCTCAATAAAATAAAATAAAAAACAAAGTGCTCCTGAATTTGATCTTCACTATCAACATGACAGCAAACAATGACAGACAGTTGGGTACAGCATGTAATATCAGTTGTTTCATCCACCTGCCATCTAAAAAAGGGAGCAGCCTGAATTTCACCCCTGATCTCATCAGAAACAGTGGCTGCAAGAGCAGAGATCAAGTCATTTCGCATAGAATGAGACATCAGAAAACACTGACTGGAATTGTGTGGCCAGGACAGAGTCATATTTAGAAAATGTTTCTGTGAACTCCATGTAATTCCCCTTGTTGGATGATTCAGTACTCTCATCATGCCCCCTGAATATAAAATTATTTTAATGACGAATAAAGCCCAACATGGGCTCGCCCAGACTACCTTTGAGACCTTATTTCCTATTAAAAACCATTTAGTTTACTTAGATCACAGTGTGCTGGCTTCTTACTAGTTTCCAGAACTCAGAAGACAGCTGCCTTCTTGTAAAACGACAGTCTTCAACCTTTAAGTCTAGGCCAAAATCTTACTTGTTTAGTTTAGCTTCCCGCTCTCCATTACTGATTATATTGAAATTTATATAAACTCTAACTGCCATTATTATTATTATTATTATTAGTAGTAGTAGTAGTAGTAGTAGCCATCAATCATTACTTGTATTATTATTGTCATCACTACTATCACTATTTCAGTACACCTGAACACAAGTAGTTGACCAAAGGAAGATGGGTCCCCCCATGTGAGTCTGGTTCCTCCCAAGATTTTCTCCTTCAGCTTTAGGGGATTTTTTTCTTGCTACTGTTTTAGATTAGGTTCAGCTTTTTCCAATGTGATTGCACTCAACAGAATTTGACCTCCGTATGGAGGTCAGTGAAACACACATACTAGTGAACACACTAGGCTGTGAGAACATGTGCCCAAAGTGGTTGGCAGCCCTATCCATGGCACCCATGGAGCAATTGGGGGTTAGGTGGCTTGCTCAAGGGCACTTCAGTAATGACCTGCCCAGGGATCAGACCAGACCAGACCGGGGATCTGATCACAATACCAGATCTAACCACCAGGCCACAGCTGCCCAGCAACACTGTTGCCACTGGCTTGCTCACAGAGTGGTTTGTGTTACTGTATTACTGGAACTCTGCGTTGGAGAGTGAAGTTACTTTGCGGGTAACCATCAGTTGTAAAATGCACTGTATAAACAAATTTGACTTGACTGCTAGCTATAGTATAGCTATTCTTAGACTCTTCAGTTAACTTTAATTTAGCATCATATGGTATCATAGTGCTAGAGCATTTTTGGCTATTTCTGAAGTTTTTGTTTTTATTAGTAATAGAGCGTTACTAGATATAGATGGCTTGTTGTGGCTATTACATGCTTGCAGTTCCTAACATTTATAAATGAATATTTAGAGAGTTACATGGCTAACGTTACCTGAACACGCTTACTGGCATATGTGAGTGTGTCTCTGATTTGTTTCTGTGGGGCAGTCTTCCATTTTTCTTCTAATTGTATGACAGTCCTGGAGTTGGTCTGAGGGCAGTGGTAGCATATCAGCAGACAGTTTTTCTGATTTATACACAGCGCTGAAAGATGAATCCTATTTTAGATCACAGCGTGCGAAGGAGCAATGATAGATAGTGATCTACATTGAAGGAAACATGTCTGGCACTTCCAGCATGCAGACACATGTCAGAGAAAATGTGTTAAATCTGCAAACTTTAAACCTTTAAAGGAAGCTTATAATACCTCTTCTGTGTCTCTCTAACAGGCTGACATATCTCTCTCATTCCTCCTTCTCTCTCACGCACATGATGGCACACAGGTTTAGCTTGATGAAACTTAGCCTATTTCAGGCATAAGTCAGTTGGTCAGCTAAAACATGTTTGATGTGAAAAGATTGTTTTAAGTACATTAAAAGTGCTATTGTATCTTATTAATGACAGATTATGTGGTTATGTGGTATTACATACATTACAAATCCTTTTCTTAGCTACTACTTCATACAGTGAAATTTTGTTCACTTTACTTGGTGGTATATAAGCTTCCATTACATGTTACATACATTATTCTCATTGCTCAGAATCAAGATCAGGCTTTATTGGCCAAGGATGTTGACACATTAAAGGAATTGTGTCTTCAGTCACAGTTACTCACACTACACAGTAAATAACAATATTCAAAACTAGGATGCAAACGTCATGCAAACAGACAACAAAGCTATACCTGGGCGGCATACGTCATCACGTTGAGCATATCAGCTTTGTTTACACTCACAGCGCTCACGCAAGTAGCCACTTAGCTTAGCTCAGTTTAAATGCTTTGTAGAAATATATAAGTAATGTAATATAATCTGAATATTTTTTTCTTGCATATGAATAAGCCATAAAACATGAAGTTAGAAGTATCTAAGTTTCACAGTATTACATTCATACAGTCAGCTAATCTATTTTAATGTTAAATGGACATTTAGTTGCATAAGACAAAAACATAACATGCTTTATAAATCTGATTTATTTGCAAATATGTGTGAAATTTACTTGCACATATGCACTTTACTGTCATAGTGACAGTAAAAAGACAAGAGTACAAATATTTTATTTAAAAAATATTAAAACAGTGTTTGCCCTTCATGCCAATCTTCCTCAGCGAGAGAGAGAGAGAGAGAGAGAGAGAGAGAGAGAGAGAGAGAGACAGAGAGAGAGAGAGAGAGACAGAGAGAGAGAGAGAGAGACCTACAGCCAGATTCAGATATTGTTACAAACACATTTTGTGTTTAAACACAAGTTGTAAGCCTTATTGGGTTTTTTTTTTGTTTGTTTGTTTTGTTTTTGTTTTTTCATAGACAGTTTTGATTCATTTGGTCTGTCATTTACAAGCACAACTAACTTATTTGGATTATAGGCATTTTTTTAAGTACAGTAAATACTTCTGGATGCAGGCTTTATCTGTTTAATTTATTTCTTTAGTCATATTGAATCTATACCTTTGTACTATTAGTATACAATTTATTAGGACTAATCATTTTGTACAGGCTGACTATTTTATCTAGTAAAACAATAGTACAGGTGCACTTTGTTTGTATTCATCATTAGGTTTACATTAATCATTGGACAGGCATTGCCATTGGAATGACACTGACATACTAATTATATAGCATGAGTCCCATGTCAAATCTAATCTGATGTTCAATGATGCTGACATCCATTTATTTACTCACTACTTTCCCAAAAGCATTGGCAGAATAACCGTTACATTCCCTAGATTTCTATTTGTATTTTTCAGAATATGTTAATAATCAATTCAATATAACAATAATCAGCAAACGAAACATAATGAATACATTGCTAGGCATTTTTTTATAATTACATTTTTACTGGCTTGGATGGGACATCAATTAATAAACCATTCACATACCTTTTTACACTATTATTAGCTTCAATTTAATAAAAAGTAATATGATTACTACTAATGAGTAAGCAGTATAAAAAACTTGGTAGCCTGTGATTATATTTAAGTGTTTTGTAGTCAATCGTATTGTAATTTCATGGTTCTTTAAACATACAATAAATAGCTAAGCTAGCTAGTAAGCTTTCTAGAACTTAATGAACTAAGACACACTAGCACTAGCCACCTAGCAAGCTATCTAGAACATAATGAACTAAAACACACTAGCGCTTGCCACCTAGCGAGCTAGCTAGAACATAATGAACTAAAACACACTAGCGCTAGCCACCTAGCGAGCTAGCTAGAACATAATACATCTAAAACACACTATCTCTAGCTAGATTCATCCTTCATGACAAAAACATTATGATAATACAAAAATAATCTTCTGCAATGACCGTATGCTGGCTTCCGAATGGGACAGTCCTTTTCTTGGGTGCACGCATATGCTGACTGAAAATGCTGCCCAATTAGGCAGCTGACTTCAGAATGGAACACGCATCTTGTAGTTTTGAGTGACTGGGAAATTAATTAAACAAACTGGCCTGATCAAATCTCAGGACTGGTTCAAGACATCACAGTCATGTTGATCATTGATGTCTTTGAACTTCTGTCAAAAGTGCTGGCCTGAAACTCTGCGGTAATTATTGTTTGAAGTTGATAATAGTAAGTTGAAACAGAACAATAATTTAAAATGTTTGTAAAAACAGAATCATACTTTTGTGTCTGTAAAAGTGGCATGCTCAAAGAGGTGAGATGCCTACAGGGATGCCACAGAATGCAGCAGAACCTGCCAACACTGACCACATGGCCAAACCAATGAATGTCGCCCTGCATTTTCTGGTAAATAGTTGTTTACAGTTTCATTCTCATGCAAACATGTCTTAAGGTGTGCAACAGCAAAGGGTTGTCATCACATTTTTCATCTCAAAATGAATAGGTGAGGTATTGTTCAGGACTGCAGGCAGGACGGTCCAGTAACCATATCCCCTTCTGTCGGCATGACTTTGTGATTACAGTATCCTAAAAAACTCATCTTAAAGGCAGCACTTGCTCGAAAATCTCAATCTACCTTTAATGCATTAATGCTGCCATCACAGAAATGTAAATGACCTTTTCAAATAGCACTGAGACAAACACATACCATGACAGTCCCTGGCTGATGGACTTGTTGCTGGATGGTTCTTTTCGTCTTTGATCTGGAGCACACAGCATGCATTTCTTCCAAAAAACACAAATTTCTTCTGATCACAATACACGTCTCAGATATGTCTAAGCACAGAGACGTTGACTCTGGAAATGGTTAAAGGCATCTTTTTGCACTGTAAAAAATGTCAGTGGCATTTGTGAATGCAACTCTGTATTGTAGTGCTTGACAAAGGTTTGACAAAGTAATCCCTTGCTCATGTGATTAATCAGCTGTTGATGAATCACGGTTTTTGATGCAGTGCCATCTGAGGGATTGGTGTTCACAGGTATCACACGTGTACAGCTTAGGCCTGCACTTGCACTTGCTGCACTGAAATTCCTCCAGATTCAATGAATTGTTTAATGACATTATACACTATAGATGGAGAAATATACAAATTCCTTTCAAACTATCTTTGAGGATTGTAATTTAAACATTTTTATAATTTTCTCATGTATTTGTTGAGCAACCAGAGAAGTTGTTTCAGTATGTCAAAGTAAAATAATTTTCAGGTCTTATATATTGGCATAGTAAACATTTCTATATGTGGTGCATAAACATCTAACCCAAAAGTATTCAAAACCAGCCAAAATATTCCCAGTGGTTAAACACATGCATTCTTTATTGGGAAAAAATACCAACAGGATTAGATCTCAAGATAAACACGGCTAGTTGTCTGGTCCACAACAACATGCATGAGAAACTGATACAGAATTTCCTTTATTACAAACACTCCTTTTTATTACACTGCATTGCATAATACTATTATATAATGAGGCCTGTTAAAACAGCAGTAGATCTGTATGCACTAAAATGGCATTAAATTTGGCATGCAGGCCAATCAAGGCAAAACAAACTTTCCAGGGAGGTGCAGTGAACTATTTGCAGGTATGTCCTTCTATGAGTGCTAACTTTGGAATGTCAGCCACATGTGAGGTGACTCATAGCACTGTTTAGTCTTGCAGAACTGCAGGGTATCAAGGATTCTGTAGTTGTCTGTTGGCTGTGCATGTCTGGGCTGTGACAGGTGCGTGTAAGTGTGTGTGTGTGTGTGTGTGTCTTGTAGGGAGTTCCTGGATAAAGGCAGTCTGTCAGGTTTATCTATAGCACATCTCCATAATGTGCTCGTTAAACAACAGGCACCAAGGGGCCGCTCCACCGCTGTCTGCTCCAAGCTACTAACTTTGGCTTAGACTAATTGATTGGTGACTTTCTCCTGGCTGATAGAGTTTTAGATAAAACTTGGTCTTTTCAAAAATGCAGTGAAAGAATGAGTACAAGGCAAGACAGTCAATGCACCAGTGAAACTATGACTATGATATGGGTATAAAAAAGACGTTTCACCTTACCCTAAAGGCCAGTTTATAGTCCACGTGACTAATGTCAACAACAGAAAAACTGTAGTGGAAATGTCATAGTAGTGTGGGCTTTAATAGTCCTGTGCCAGTGACAAAACACAAAGCAAGCACAAAACTCTGGGTACAGCGGGTGTCTGTCTACATTCATAACTGGCCACTGTTTTCATTAAATTAGCTAAATCCAGAATCTAAAATTATTAGAATATTTAATTTCAAGTTTGAGTAAATTATTATTAATTAACACACACACACACACAAAGCTGTGAGAATTTGTGGGCAGCCCTTATCCAGAATAGGTGCCTTGCTCAAGGGCACTTCAGTTATGTCCTGTCTGGGGATCAAACCGGCAACCTTCCAGTCACAAGAACAGATCCTTACCCACTACGCCATGGCTGCCCCTATTCAAACAGTATCAACATTTAAACAAAAAAGGTTCAAAATATGTCACTTTATAAGTAAGAGATATAAAATATAAGACCTTTTTGGATTAAATTACGAACACAAAAAAGTTTGTTCACTGTGCACTTACAGATACACTAGTAGACAACAGACAACAGCCTGTTCGTGCCGAAGCACTCGTTAGCGGGACCATGGGTGGTTCCATGCTGGCTAATCAAAATCAGTTACTTGATAGCATCAGATATTCTTATCACACGTTCCAAAAACAACTTACATTTTTTAGAACTAGTACAACTACCTGCATGATGATGTTCTGTCATTTACATGTATAGTGGTACTTTCTCTTTCTCCTAATCATAGTCCAGAAATCTCATAATGAACACACCCTTTCTGTCCCATTCTTGCTGTTTACAATCTGAGACCTCCTTCCCCTCAAATTTTAGCATTATAAAGCATGCTTAGCATGTAAAATAACTTCAGATTTTGTCATATAAAGTTTGCTCACCATCACAGCAGTTGTATCACTCTGCTGAACAGAGTGTCAATAAAGTTATTTGCTTGCTCATGTCATCATAAAAGCATTCATTTTCAACATATCCAGAACATCATTTTCTCCAGCTCTTTGTACAGTTTAAGATAACTAGTGTTAAACTGTATACAAATCATTTGTAAAAGAGCCTAAACTTGCATTAAGGTGTTAAACAGGCTTGTATCTTCAAATAGTTAGCTTCTTAGCCAGAGAAAGTTCCATCAAAACTTTTTTATTCTGACAATAACACATTTTAAGATATGTCTTTTAAATAAATAAGCAAGTTGTACATTCATTAAAATACATTCTTTAAAACGTTCTGTTTCATATTTTGGTTAAATATTCTATGGCAAAGAAGCTAGCAATGCTATAAGCCCAACAATTAGCAGCTCAGAGCTCCGGTACCAAACAAGCATGTTTTGGCTAATGCTTGACTACCTTTGGAGTAAAAACTGTGTGAATATAATCTTTTCACTCCTTTACATAATGAAAAACACAGATTATGCAATGACTGAAAACCAATAAGAGGAAGACATCTAAAGCCAGATTGTGTTCATCCTTCATTGTAGTCTTAAAGCACTTAGATAATGTGCACTACTGGTTTCAGTTTCCACGTTTCACCAGTGAGATTGGGATAAACGATACATTTGACATTAGAGATAGAATCACACTCTGCTCATCTGTGTGTGTGTGTGTGTGTGTATGTATGTGTCCCTCCCCCCTGTGCTATGTGTTTTGGAGCAGTGTGTGTGCGTGCAGATCTTGAGGGTGGTTGGGAGATTGTGTTGTTGACAGAGGGATGGCCTGTGGATGAGGGGGTAGGGGTTCTTGAGAGTAATTATCAGTGAGATGGTGTAGTCAGGCTGAACAGGGCTAGGGCACCTGCCTCCTTGTCCTACACACAGACGACTGATCCGCAGGCCCAGTCTGACACATACCTGGCCATCAGCCAGACAGAGTTCACACTGCTCTCTCTCTCTCTCTCTCTCTCTTTCACACTTTTCATTAAACGCAGAAGACATGGCCTCTAAAAGCAGTATACATACAGACTTATCAGTGACAGGTTTTCTAGCTAAACAAGTATTTCAAACTCATTATAGCATCGTTATTCATGAGGCTGTCAAATTATGTTAATGTGAGCATACTGGTGTAGTCAGTCTATACTCAGCCACCTTTACACTGAGCTGCCAGGTTTTTACAAACACCTACCTGATATCTACTTTACTTATTAGCCATTTAGCAGGCATCTTGTGCAAAAGTTTGGACGCCCCTGGTCAAAACACATGCTCTTAATTTTTTGACTATGTGCATGGTCAGTACAGGTTATGTGCCAGATGCACAGAGCAAACTTCAGATCAGTAAGAGCTCACTGTTGTTCCCAAAACAAAAATAAAACTTTTTTTTGTTCAAATTGATAGTTTCAGATCCTAACAAAGTAAAAAAAGCTTTGTTAGCTTGTATTCATTGAATATGGAGAGTGAATTCAGTCTTAAAGCAGCAGACCAGGTTGAATGCTATCTCAGTCTAAATCTAATCAAAACACCTGCTGGTGTGTAGGCCTTTGTAGAAAGAGTTTTTATCTTGTGATTAGTGAAGATAAGAGTTTTTTTATTCATATTTTTCTCTGTAGAAAAACTTGACAGTTGTTATTTTGGCAAAGAAGACTTGATGAAAATAATGTCAATGAGTTCATTAATATTCAGAAATACATTTGATTGATTCTGTGAGACTGCTTTTAAGTTCAAAAAGGTTTAATGTGATTAATGGTGATTAAATTATGAATCCTTTGACTGCCCAAATTATAATGTGCAGTTTTGTCTTCAAAATCAGAAAAATATAATTTATCCAAGGTGTTCAAACTTTTGCTTACAGCTTTAGCAATGAGTTTAGGAACCAGGGGGATGGAACTAGTTACGTTTGTCCCACTCAAAAATGAGACTTTTATTTTGAAAGCATGACGCCTTGTTTGTTAGTTGATTATGATTAATATATTTGTTAATATGCAGGCCGGCGGCATGGTGGCTTAGTGGTTAGCACGTTCGCCTCTCAGCGCTGGGGTCTTGGGTTCGATTCCCCATCTGAGTTTCCATGTTCTCCCCGTGTCTGCGTGGGTTTCCTCTGGGATCTCCGGTTTCCTCCCACAGTCCAAAAACATGGAGGTCAGGTAAATTGGATACTCTAAATTGTCCATATGTTTGTGTATGTGTGTGCGTTTGTGTTCACCCAGCGATGGACTGGCGCCCTGTCCTGGGCTTAGTTGAAAGGTGTAATGCCCTGCCCTGCGCCCAGTGAGGGGGTAGGGGACTAACCGCGACCCTGATTAAGATAAAGCGGGTGTGATAATGAATGAAATGAATGAATAATATGCAGGCCATAATTACATAATAATATTGCACACACATTAGTCTCTGACTGCATCCCAGAGTACATACTGTCACACTAAAAATAGTACATGAAAATAGTACATCGTCAGTAGTGTGTAAAGTTACAAAGTGTGTTGTTTGGGACACTGTCTCACACTGTTGGTCTTGCCGCTGTCTTATAAAGAATGTTTGTACAGATATTGATGCAGTTTTGTTTATTTATTGTTTTGTGTAATTTCACATGTTCTTCGCTATACATATTTAATTTTTTATACGCTGTTATATATATATATATATATATATATATTATATATAGGCTTTTTATACAGATTTTACTGCTTAAACTACAGTTGTCAATGTATAACTAGCTAATGGAAGGAGGATGGGATGGATTTCATAGTAGCAAATGTGTCCAATCCAAACCAAACCACCTAGGCCACCCTCAAAGTCAAAGTCAATCATACACCCTTAGCTGTACGTAACATATATGTACAGTGTAGTGTTACAGTTACTGACTGTATCCTACCTGTTGCTGCAAAATGTTTAGCCTAATTTAATTGATCATTGGAAAAAGGCTTCCATAAGATGAACGGTGACCCTTGTTTACTACTTATTTGGTAATGTGTGTTTGGTGCTGGTATAGGAGTTATTGGAGTTTTCACATCATTAACTGTTTCATTTACAGAAAGCATCTGTGTACACAGTAAATATGCCAGTGTTAAATCAACACTATTAGAGTTAAATTAACACTGAGGGTGTCAAAATGTAACACTCCCAGTGTTAATTTAACTCTAATAGTGTTGATTTAACACTGGCAGATTTACTGTGTAGTATATATACCTGATAAAATAGCCAGTGAGAGTACAAGGTAGGTGTTTTGAACAAAAGACAACTGAATGTACAGTATGGAGCTTTATTACAGATCTGGCACAGTTTAAAAATGTACCAATGAAATCTGGTAACTGACTTCTGAGTTGAATGGGTTGTTTTTAAGCTGGGAGTTTATTAGACTGAGGACACAGTTGGATACCTGTCTCTCATAATAAAGGATCCACAATCTACTGAAGATCTAATGATCAGTTTCTTCTTTGTCTGTATGAGTATCACAGAACACTAACTTGTTGACCTATTCAAAGTGACTTCATTTTGATACTATGTACAAATAGTACATCCTGCTGATAATGTATGCATGTGTGGAGGCCAGCAGCATATGCATGCTTGCTGGTCACTGTTGTATAAGAAAGAAGCATAGAGAAGAGGTTCTTTCACTGCCAAGGACTGTGTCTAGGCTATGGTACAATTAGGCTTTATTCAATAACTTCAATCGCACCTGATTTAGAGATCAGGTTGAGGGATTCAATGGAGCATTACTCCAAGGTGGTTCCATAACATATGACTCCATCAATTAAACATGAACAAGCAGAGGTGACCTCACCCTGGTCTCAAAGCCTGATGTAATCTTGGGTTGATCTCAACTAGATTTGGTGGTCTAGGCTAATCCACCACTATTCTCAGCTAGAAGATTTAGGGAAGTCTCTGTAGCTACACTCAGGGGCGTCATAGTGGGGGGGACTGAGTTATCAGGGCACTTGAGGAGTCTGGAATTTTATTTCCCTTCACATATTAAAGGAAATTATATTTAATAATAAGAGGGGGGCCCTGGGCACTGCTTGTGGATAGGGCCCAGAATTTGGTGTACGCCCCTGGCTACACCCCAACATGGTGCTGGATGGAAGCACATTTATTTGGGCAATGTTTATGCAGGATGAGGAGAGTTGCTGGATTGAAAAAAGGTTTGGGATGTTCAGGACATTCTCAGTCCTGGTGTTGGACCAAGTCTCATCTACAATAAACCCAACTCAGGTCAGAAATGGTTTGGTAATTAGCTTAATAGCTGGATCAGGTGTTTTGTCAGGGCAGTAGTGCTGCAGGACCAGAACTTAGTTCACAGCATTACAGATTTATCTATAAATAGTTTTCTTTAAAGCGTTTAATTGCTTGCATTGTTTTGGTTGCAGAATAAAACAATCTGCTTATCCCTACATAGTGTTGTATCAATGATCTGTGATTGATTATTTTGCATGTTCATCAAGTGGTGTTTCCTATGAATGTAGCTGCTTCATGGCCACATCATGTGATGAGAAGCACTAGATTTTATGCTGAAAAGCTAAGTCTGGCTTTCTAATAGCCTTGCTCACAGTGATTCTGCCTGAAAATTTGTATTTTAATATATGGGCTTATGTTTTCCTGTTCATTCACCTGATTTATTTAGTTTCCAAATGCTTCTTCAACTGAAGGGACTGTAATAGAACATAAAAAGCCCAGAAATGTGCATGAATCACTACAGAGCCACCACTCAAAGCATCTGCTTTAATAAAACACCATTGACCACTCATATAGGTCCATGATGGGTCTCTGTAAGCTAGTGTACTTCATTCTGCCCAGCTGGACAACTAAACAATGGTGAAGTCAATTCATTTAATGACTATCCTCAGAATATTTCTTTTAAGTTTAAGATTAGACCTGTTCATTTTTGTCATTTTCCTGTCCTATTCTGGGGTGATGGTTCCTTAATCACTAATCATTATCTATAGGTTAACTCATTTGCGTTTAAGTTCTTGGCCGGCTCCGTGGAAATGTCTGGATGTCCTTTGTTTATCCACTGGTTAAACAAATAGCCAACAATGCTAATCAAGCAGTGACTTCTTTGTTTTATCTGCAAGACAAGATTCACCATGTAGATTGCATAGAGACATCCTGGCAGCATCAGCCTGGTATTTAAAGTTCTTCTTCACATCATTGTTCTGATGTATTGGTTGATAAGGTTGTAAATGCAGGAAAAACAAGAATTAATGCGAGATTAGATGATAATTACACATAATTATTGGAACTGGTTTAATGGCTCACACTTTCACCTTTTAAAGTATTTTAGTGTATTATTTCTTTAAAAAATGAGTGGATATTGTTAAAGGTTTCCATTTTACATGTTAGCCTAATTGAATTTGTTTGATTGACTTTTAAAAACCTTCAATACTCTTTTCAAATGCAAGTGTATGCTAGTGATTTGTTCTATACTGTTACAGTATACTGTATACTGTTTTTAACCACAGTAAGACTCTAAAAGAGTCAGAGACAGTACTGATCAATAAATCAATGAATCAGACCCTGTCTTTAGATGTCAAACATTTGCTCAACTCATTTTCTTCCACAGGGTGTGGTTTAGCATCTATTAAATGGCAGCTTTCCAGTGCCCTGACCACTAGGGGGCTCTGTATGTAGCACTGCAGTTTTAAATGATTTAAAATACATTTTTCAGTGGAATTATGCTTCTACAGACATACCACTGTTTAGTGAACACAACAACCCCTGCTTCTACAAATGTAGCAGTATTTAGTCAACTATACAAATTAGATTTTAATTTTAACAGGTTTGTGTTAATTACATCTAAATCTCAACTCAATTGCTTGACTTAGACTTAAAATAATAATAATTCAAAGCAAATGCCAGAACATGTGGTCAGTTCATTTTTGTAGTTTATCTTTCCTAATGGTGTAGGAACTGTACATGACTGGACTCAGGGATGTAATCTTACCCAAAAACATTGTTATTAAATGGATAAAAATGAGTTCTATTCTGGTGTTATGCTGGTAGTTGCCAGAAACCTTTTAATTACACGTAGTTTAAGAGGAGTACGACGGCATTTTTTTCTGCCCAAATAATACTGTAATATAAGATGTAATAGTGTAAACTATTTATATTATATATATATATATATAAACATTAACTAAATGCCTAAAATGTGCATTCAAGCACAGTCATGTAAAAATTCTATGACTACAGTATCTTTATAGAGCACATTTTTCTCAGTGGGATAATAATGTTCTATTATATTTTAATCAGATGTTTTAGGATGTTGTTAACGTTTGGTGAGAGGCCTTTAGCTTTTCTGACTGCACACCTGTTCTCATTCTCCTGTGAACTTCTACAGGCTTTATCTGTTCTGTGATAAAGAATGAGATTTCATTTCTTAATCACTAATATTTGGTCACTGTCTAATCACTGTGTGTTTATAAGTTAAATGTTTGCTATTTATAGCCTGCTTTCTCATTGTACTGATATGATTGTGCATAGTTTGTTTTGGATAGATTAGCTACTGTCCCAACATTCATGGAGCAAATAAATACAAAATTACAGAATTTTTCATGAAAAGTTTTTCAGAGTCAAACATGAACATATGAACATGAAATCTGTGATCACCCTGAATTTTCCAGGACAGCACATGTTTCATAAGACAATTCTTTATCACCACTTTGTAACTCAGTTTTGGTTTCTCTCACAAATTGGTGACAGTGAGCTAGTGTTGTTTGGCACTTACACTACTGGTCAAAAGTTTTAGAACACCCTAATTTTTCCAGGTACTTATTGCAATTTATTCAGTTTAATGTCTTATTATGAAAGCTCAGTACAAATAAGCACTTGATGTTTGAAATCATGGAATCCATTTATAGACCAAAATGTGTCTAAAGTTTGGACACAAAGGGGCACCATTGTCAGATATAACAGCTGAACATACTCGTGACATTCTTTCTACAATAGACATCAAGCATTCTTCAGACAGTTCTTCACAAATCTGCTGCAGACGTTCACATAAATTTTGACACTTGTAGGTTTGCTTTGCTTTTCACTTCATCACAAACCAACTGGATGAGGTTTAAGTCTGGAGACTGTGCTCCACTCCATGTTTTCAAGCTGACCATCTTGTTGTTTTTTCCTGAGGTAGTTCTGTCAGAGGTTGGACTGATGTTTTAGGTCATTATCTTGCTGTAGGATGAACCCCTGACCAACTAGACACAAAACTGATTGTACTGCATGGCACTGCAGAATGCTATGGTAGCCGTGGTGCCTCTCAGTCTGTAGGAATTAGTAGCACCAGCTTTCTGGGCTTGATCTACCTCCATTACTGCAGAACAGCTTTCACCTGTTAACCCATTTCATGTCCCTGAGAAAAGCTTTTGTGTATAATTCTGTAATGTCAATTCATTTTTGGTTTTGGGTAACCTTACTTTTTTAAAAAACCTGTAACAGTTCAACACTTACTTTTGTATGATTTTAAGGTGCTCATTGGACTTGAATGACTTAAATTGCAATAAATGACTGGAAAAATTGGGTAGTTCTTAAACTGTTGGCCAACAGTGTATTTTGCTCAAGATGTTATGGGACATAGGCATACCAAAGATAAACTAGAACATATAAACAACCCTAATA
>BRDA01093844.1:0-11041 GCA_036984385.1 Crenuchus spilurus | reverse complement strand
GAATAGTGTCTTCTCTTGTCTTTCCCATGTTTAAGAGTGAGTAAAAGAAATAGGCATTTGTGTGATGCCATATTTATACCCCAGGGAAACAGGAAGCAATGAATTACTAATTAAAGGTTCCTAGGTACTTTGATCCATTTTATAAACTACAGCAGAAATGACATAAATGGTTCAAATACATTAATTTCCAAGAAATTGTTAAGGGTGCCAATAATTGTGGAACAGGTCATTTTATGGGAAATAATTATTTCTCAGTCAGGATTTTTATTTATTTATTTATTTATTTTTTCACTTGAGTTGAAGGTTGTTTTATACTAAACTTTTTCAGAGTGAGATTATTCTTCTGCAATAATTTTTTTTATTTATTTTAAGGCTTTTAACACTTTAACTAGGGATGCCATTAATTATGGAGGACACTGTATATCTAAATGTTTGTGCTCACACACAGCCTATCTAACCCATGTAGAGAAATACTGCCAGGACTATCTGGAGCAGATAAACATGAACCTACTGGCACTACACCAGGTGTGGGCTAGAGGGGTATAAACCCCGCCAGGAGAACTGTGTTCTCCAGAGTGATGCTGCTCCTTCCAGTATGTTTGGGATGAGATGGGGAGTCAAATCCTCACAGTAATGCTCAAAAAGACATTCTTCCCTGGAAAGTAGACAGTCCAACAAAAGCAGGATAAACACTTTTTAATACCCTTGATTTCAGAAGAGACAATGTGCAGGACTCCCAGTACTCAGGTGTTCTTATAGTGCAGCTCAGTTTACTTAAAATATATACTGTAAATATAAGAAATTAATGTTTCCAAAAATGAATGAATGAATTAATATAACACTGTAAATGCCACAAATGGAAAATTCTGTCCCTCCATCTTGATTAGTGCACATATGTGGACAAATACAGTTATCAATGTCAAGGTGTTCCCACTGGTGGAAACATAAACGTCTGATAGGACCAATCTTTTTTTCCTAAGTGGAGAGGCAGATGAAGGCAGATGGAAAGTGCAGAACATGGTCAGGTCAAGGCCCCTCGCTCAGAGCACCATGTCACAACAGTGGGCCGAACTCAAACAAACCAATTAGAAGCCCCTAAAAACGAGGGAGGGATACCTGTCCACTGGTTGTGCAGTAATTCTCAGTTTATAGTGGGGAAGTGGAATAAGAGTATATAGTGTCCAAAAACAGTGCCCGATGGGAAATGATGGTGGGAAATTGGAATTCTTTCTCATATTGTCAGGGTCAGTATCATGTTGGAAAACTATTATCTCTGAAATGAGAATTTTATAGAGAAATATGGTCAAAAAAAGCTGATGTTTTATGAAATTGATATATTTTGATATGACAGTGATCTTACATTCCAATATTTGTTATTGAGAAGAAACTACTGAACACACCAAGACAGCAGGTGTTAAGTGTTAATCAGTAACTGTATTAATGTAAAATACTGTAAATGCTCATCAGTGAACCTGATATAATATAATAATATTAATGTTAATATGTTAATACTGTTAATATTATTTTAATACATTAAAAAATAAAATTAATATTAATAATATTCATGTTTACTCAGTCCTCTACATTCATTTGGGTTTTGGAATGTCTTGTGTGTTTGTAACACATTCTTCTTTCTCTGGTCATTTTCTGCCCAGGACACACACACGCACACACTCCACAGTGTGTGTGTGTGTGTGTGTGTGTGTGTGTGTGTGTGTGTGTGTGTGTGTGTGTGTGTGTGTGTGTGTGTGTGTGTGTGTGAGTGAGTGAGTGAGTGAGTGAGTGAGTGAGTGAGAGAGAGAGACAGAGAGACAGACAGACAGAGAGACAGACAGAGAGAGACAGAGACACACACAGAGAGAGAGACAGACAAGTAATTAAGAGAAAAAGAGTCAGGGAGAGAGACACAGACAGACAGACAGAGAGAGAGAGAGAGAGAGAGAGAGAGAGAGAGAGAGAGAGAGAGAGAGAGAGAGACAGACAGAGAGAGAGAAAGAGACAGAGAGAGACAGACAAGTAATAAAGAGAAAGAGAGAAAGAGAGTGAGAGAGAGTGACAAGATAGAAAGACAGAGAAGAGAGAGCAACAGCCAGAGATGCAGATACAGAGAATTAAAGAGAGCGAGAGAAAGAGAGAGAGAGAGAGGGAGACAGACAAACAGACAAGTAATAAAGAGAAAGAGAGAGAGAGTGAGAGAGCAACAGGCAGAGATGCAGATACAGAGAATGAAAGAGAGAGAGAGAGAGAGAGAGAGAGAGGAGACAGAAAGATGGTTAAGAGAGAAAGACAGAGAGAGTGAGACATAATGAGACAGTGAGGAAACAGAGTGAGAGTGAGAGACAGTCTGAGAAAGTGAGAGAGGGCCATATCAGGTGTGCTGGTTTACTCATCTTTTGAAGGGGGGATCCCTTCCCTCTGAAGAGAGACAATAATTAACACCTCTGCGGTTGCCATGCCAACGTGCCAGTCGGGGCTCTGAGTGTTCCGTGCCATAATTAGCTCGGGTTGGTGGTGCTCTGTAATTATGGAGCACACGGTTCGGCTGGCCTGCCTAATCCACAGCTCACAGAGCACTAATTTACATACGAGCGAGATACGGACAGAGCTGAGAAGGTCACGAGCACGACTGGAGATACGGAGAGAAACAAACGCGAAGGCATACGAGGGCCTTTCACCTAATCACTCTTTGCATGTTAAAGGAATACTCCAGTGTTTTTCTAACCTAATCTCTATCTGCTGTATCTGTAGCATGCACTCAATTACTGCAGACTATAATTATGACACATTTCCCCTGTACTTAAAGCACTGAAAGCCCATTGACTTCAGACATACTTACAATGCAAGTCAATAGACTGAAGCATCTGCCCACTGATCTCTATTATAAGTACATTTTCTAAATTTGTGGAAATTCTTGTCCACGTACAGCAGAAGGGAACATTGAGTTTTATATGGGAACACAAATCGAGTTTGAAATTTCAGAACCATTAAATACCTTTTGAAGACATTGGGTGGGTCATTTATAGGTGTGTCCTTCAAGATTTTTCAACAAACAAGCCTGTCAATGGTCCAGGGATGTAAACATACTAGTGCATTTCCAAAAATATGAATATTGTTAAAAAGTGTTCCAGATTTAGACTCACATATTTTATGTCACATATTTATAAAATTTAATTTTACATTAAAAAATAAAGTGACATTTCAAGTATTTTTGTTTTAATGTTGATACTGTTTCAATAGCAATTTACTTGGAATTAATTAAATAATACATGCAGTGAATTTGTTCAAATATTTTATAAATTATTATCAAATATTTTATAAAATATAAAAGTTGCATGAAAAAATCTGAAATTAACCATTATTGCATGTGCAGAGAACATTTTACATATATTAAAATATGAATGTGTGGCAGAGTTGTTGTTTTTTTTTTACCTTTAAGGCCTATACATGATTGATTTATACTAAAAACAAACATAATTCATGTTTAAATTAATCATTTTCTTACTTCCTTTTGTGCATTATAATGAAAGCATTTTGTTACTGTGCCTTTAAGACTGAAACATGGAAAATAAATCAGTTCTGATTGGTTGCCCTATACTGCACTTCATTCAAACAGCAGCCTACACTGAAACACAGTGTGAAAGGGGTGGGGCTAAACTACTATAGGCAACATAGACAGGTATATGTAAATCCATAAGTTTATGTGACATCACAAAAACAGGGAATTTGAAATGTATTGTTTCTGCAGCTTAGTCTCCTTATATAGACTATGGAGCATGTT
This sequence comes from Crenuchus spilurus, assembly GCA_036984385.1. Classification (NCBI taxonomy): domain Eukaryota; kingdom Metazoa; phylum Chordata; class Actinopteri; order Characiformes; family Crenuchidae; genus Crenuchus; species Crenuchus spilurus. The sequence goes on along the minus strand of BRDA01093844.1, from coordinate 7,263 downwards.
TTAAATCTTTAATTACTTAAATACTATGTCAAAAGGAATTTTATGTATTCTCTGATATGAGCTCTTTAACAGGTTCATACATGTGTTTATAATAAGAGGTTCTGTCTGGTCCTGCAAGACTATAAATACAGCAGATACGTTTGAAAAACCTTTGCCAACACACAACGGAATTTGACCTCCACATTTAACTCATCTGTGCAGTGAAACACACACACTAGTGAACACACTAGGCTGTGAGAACATGTGCCCGAAGCAGTGGGCAGCCCTTTCCACAGTGCCCGGGGAGCAGTTGGGGGTTAGGTGCCTTGCTCAAGGGCAATTCAGTCATGACCTGCTCTGCGATTGATCCGGCGACCTTCCGATCACAAGGTCAGATCCCTAAACACCAGACCAGGGCTGCCAAATGCCTTGTATGTAATCTACAGCTACAACTACACCAAAGCCCAGGTAGCTAATTTTCAATATATTCAGCTGTAACAGACGCATTTCTGAGCATGTGATTCTGCTTTTTCATCTTTGTCTTTTATTGAGCATGCACTAGAAGTAGCACTAGCATACAGACAGAAGTCCTCCAGCCTGTAAGCCTAGAGGGAGAAAAACAGGCAAAAAGGACACCAATTACCATATTACAGATGTTACATAGACCACTGCTGCTGAATAGCAATGCTAAAGGAACACGTAGGCACATGCAAACGTGCTGAAAAGAGCAGCAGTGGTTTAATGTGACAGATCAGATACAAACGTCCTAGAGGAACAAGTCTACCAAGCGTAGAGTGCAGCACTGCGGCCCGTGTCTGACATAATCAGCTTTATACAGACCTCAACCAGTAGCTACTTAAGCGGATGATGGATTGCTGGTCTATTCTTTTCTTGCAGCTGTTATTTACATATCTTAGCTGACCCCTGTAGCACCCACTTGTGCATTTCTTTTAACTTCTGTGACATTTTGTGTCCACTTAATTCTGTGCAAACCGGGGAAAAGGACCAGCACACAGCCTGAAACCAGACTTCTCAGCTTTTCTTTACAGACATCAGGGATATATTCTGTAGACATATGCAAGAAGAAAATAGAAAGGAAGAATATACAGGAGTGAAGACTATTTTATCTTCCACAGACCTTCAGGGAATTTCTCCTACAGGGAAATCTAGAATAAACATATATTAGGTACACATTCATATTATCTACACTGACTGTACATTTTATCAGCTCCACTGACCATATAGGTGCCCTTTGTAGTCTTACATTCTACATAGAGTTCAGCATTCTGATGACACAGGGAAGAAGCTGTTATAGAGCCTGGTGGTCCTGCACCGAATGATACAGAACCACTTCCCAGAAGACAGCAGGGAAAACAGTCTATGGTGGGGGTGAGAGGGGTCACTGATGATATTTCTGGCTCGGGTAGGTCCTGAATAGAGGGGAGGGAAGTTCCAATGATTTTCTCTGCTGTCCTAACCAATCTCCTCACATCTTTCCAGTCAGAGGTGCTCCAGCTTCCACACCACACAGAGATGCAGCTGGTCAGAATGCTCTGTATGGTGCTTCTGTAGAATGTAGTGAGGATGTGCTGGTTCTTCCTGAAGTCGATAATGATTTCTTTGGTTTTTTCCACGTTCAGGATCAGGTGGTTGACTCTGCACCAGCTCACCAGCTGCTCCACCTCCTCTCGGTTGGCTAGGTCATTGTCATCCCTGACAAGACCCACCACAGTCATCCGCAAACTTCACAAGTTCACAAAGTGGTTGGTGGTGGCCCTGGGGATGCAGTCATGTGTCATCATGGTGAAACAGCAGAGGGCTCAGGACACAGCCCTGAGGGGAGCCAGTGCTGAGGGTGACGACATTAGACATGTTCTGTTCGACTCTCACCAACTGAGATCTTTCAGTGAGGAAATCTAGCAGCCAGCTGCATAGGGGTATGCTGAATTCCTGGGGATCCTAGTTTGTTCACCAGGAGATGGCATCATCAGTAGAATGGTTCAGCCTTTAGGCAAACTGAAGGGGATCAAATGAGAGAGGGAGTTCAGAGCAGATGTGCTCCTTTACTAGCTTCTCAAAGCACTTCATTATGATGGGAGTGAGTGCAATGGACAGACAGTCATTTACTGATGAGATCTGAGGGTTTTTTTTGGCACTGTGACGATGGTGGCAGACTTAAAACATTACAGTACTTTGGCTTGATCCAGTGAGGTGTTAAAAATGTCCATCAGAACATGAGCAGTTGGTCTGCATTTTCCCTGAGCACTCGGCCCGGAACATTGTCAGGGACCGGGGCCTGTCATTTGTTTACTCTACTTAAAGTCCTCTGCACAAGTAAAGACAGAGTGCCTTTTCATCTGGATGGGGGACATCTTTCTCTGCTGGAGTGCTTAGAACCTCAATCTGCCCAAAAATGTTGTTGAGGTCGTTGAGTAAGTCCATGTCATCATCACATGCAGGAGGAGGTATCGTGTAATTTTTGATGGTCCGTATGCCTTGCCACATATCTCTGGTATTGGTGGGGTCATGGAAAAAAGCCTGAATTATCTGACTGTGTGCACTGTAATTGTCAGGTTGGCTCTTGCTGTTCTCATCACCAGACTTGAAAGCCAAGATCTGTGCTTTTAGCATTTTCAGTACTTCTCAAATATCCAGGGGTTTTCGTTGGGGGGGTGAAGATGGTCGCTGACATCTTCCATGCATTTGTTGATGTAGGCTGACACAGACATGGCATACTCATCAAGGCTGATGTGGTCGTTGTAAGTGGCAGCTGCCCTGAACATGTCCCAGTGTACTCAAAACAGCCCTGGAGTGCCTCCATAGCTCCCTCAGGCCATACCCTCATTTGCCCCACTGTAGATTTTCTACTGATCAGCAGGGGCTTCTATGCAGGAATGTGTAGTCAGGGCATTACTTTTTACAAATTACACCCATCTAAAATGATTTTTCTCCAGAATGTTACACAGGCTTTAGTTCAGCACAAACTCAGCAACAACAGTGTCAGAACAGTAAGAGTGTCATAAATCTATACTCTGATTAAATCTGCTCTAAACTTAGACTTTACAAAAACCTGTTTTCAGATGTGCTGATATGTTGTGAAAAAACACTCTAAACATTTCTAGCCAAGACTTTTGAGCTCAGAACTGAATAAACAGAGGTGTTGGCTACACACTGCTCATTACAGTTTTTACACATTGTATGTGGTTTTATTTCTAATGCTTAACTAATGTGAGGCGACACTCTGTTTTCACTCAGACACTAACCCTACACTGAATATTCATGAGATAGGTGTGAACACTCAGCTGAGCGCTCTTTGTTCAGGTGAATACTCTTTGTTTATAGAAACAAAATGGGGTTTTTCACACATTCCATGATCACTAATCCTCCAAAGGAATCTCTGATAGCCGCCCACAAGACACTGCCACACAGGACACTGTTGGCTTGATATTTTTGGTTGCTGGACTACATTAATTCTACATGGACACTGAGGCCTTTAAACACACCAGCAGATCTCAAATTAATCTCAACAGGATGAAAAACCAAAGTCTCTTTAAATGTTTCCAAAATTGTTGTCTCTAAACTATTGAGATGTTAAGATCTCCTTTGTGTGAACTTTCTATGAAAATTAAACCAATAAAAATGGTTCTAAATGCCTGTGATTTAAAATCATATACATATAGGTGTATCTTAATGGTGAAAGAAGAACAAGAGGGAAAAGATGCCCGGCAGTGATGTGGATGGATACAATCAGATGAATCATGAACAAGCCAACAAGTGTGAAGCAGAAGACTTGAGATGCTCTCAGATGCTCAACCTGACACATCTGAGTGACGCTGTATTTAAAGAAGTGCTCTAGTGTACTTGGAGTTTCAAAGCCAGTTGATTAATGTGAGCAGCTATAGTGTATAACAGTTATAGATTATGTGCACATGCAGCGGTGCAGCATGTAGGAGCAGAGTCACGTTTCATTGATTACACCAGCCTCATGCACTGGTTAAAACAAGAGATAAAGATAAAATTGAGTACATTTCAGCTCAGTGTTATGGCACCAATGTATAACTGTAGACTGAAGCATCGGTTTTACAGTTTTATGTAAACACGATTGTTCCAATTTTGTAAAGTTTTTTTTTGTGATACTTCAGGTAAACTTCTTGCCCAACCTTTGACCTTTATACATTAAATCATCTGTTATCTCCGTCTCCTGTGGCAAATGGACAGGTCATATAAAAAGCTGTAATTGATTTGTGAGTGAAGATGACAGGCAGGCTTCTAGAGTGGTTGGCTCAACATCCATCTTTAATATGGCTCCAGGCAAGTGGATTACAATTCCTTTGCCATAACATATCGAATCACTAATCTGCGCGAGCTCTGAGGCAACCCAGCAGAACTGAAACGAGTCAATAGCAATTTAGACCTGACCAGTGAGCGACACCTGATGTTCAATAATCATGTAAAGATCAATGCACTTAATGCTGATGGTGTGGATGTATCTGTGTCCTGCCAGAGCTCATATAGTTCATGTTATAATCTTACAAAACTGTATCAAAACCTAAGTGATGGAACTATAAACTAAATCAGAGACGGTCACATGAAGGTGTGGGTCAGGGAGTAGCAGTGGTGAGGATTAAATAATATATCACATGTCTTACACAATCATTTAACTACAGTGTGGTGGTTTATTGATAGACTTATCCATCCATCTATCCATCCATTCAACTTCTTAACTACGTAATCCTGATCAAGGTCAGGGAGAGCCCCCCTACCCATTCATTAAGCACTGAGCAGGGCGTTACTCTAATTTAACTGTAGCCAGGACAGGGCACCAATCCATCGCTGGCACACACACACACACAAACATACCCATACTCACACCAGGACAATTTAAAGTACCCAATTTACCTGACCTCCATGTTTTTGGACTGTAGGAGGAAACCCATGGAGACATGGTGAGAACATCGAAACTCCACCCAGACCTCAAACCCAGGACCCCAGTGGTGAAAGGTGAATATGATCACTATGCCATCAATTTGGTAGACTTATCTCAGTGTTTATTACTGACTATTGCACCTGCTTTTATCTTAAAAACACATAAGACCCTGCTGTATGGTTGTCTTCACCATGTTTGAATAAACTACGTCAGCTCCACACGCTGAAACAAATACTCCACTGTGGAGGGAAGTGCTCAGATCATTCCCGACTGTTTACCTTCAAAAACAGAGGTTAACACTTTGCAACAATTGTGAGTTACAGTGGTAACCCTACTTACAAGTTTAATCCGTGCAGGAGCCGAGCTCGTTAGCTGGTTTGCTCGTTAGCTGGTTTGCTCGTTAGCTGGATGCATTTTCCCCATAAGAATACATGTAAAACTAATTAATCCGTGTCAGCCGGCCAATATACAGTATACTTTAATATGCTAAATAATGTGTTTATATGGGTTTTTAAAACATAAATGAGATGACGGTGCTCATGTAGGCTGGCGGCTAAGGAGGACAGGAGGACGGGCGTATGTGTATGGCATGGTTACACTTATCATATGAAAAGTAAAAGTAAAATGTATCTAACTTTCTTGTTCACTACCTTTGCTGTCTTTGTGTCACTTTCACTAGCACTTTCACTTTCACTGGACAGCGGTCAAAGGTAATGACTGACCTCTTCTTCTACGCTAGCATCTAGGGGATGCTACGACCGCCGCGCCCCTAGTGGTTGGCATACTTGAACTAATTTAGGCTACTCCTTACTTGGAATTTTACTCGTTACCTGGAACAAAAATATTTCGAGATCTCGACTCGTTACCTGGAATACTCGTTAGTAGGGATGCTCGTAAGTAGGGGTACCACTGTATCTTGAAGAACATCAGTAGATAGAATTAAAACATGGATATATTTAAAAAGGATTGCTTTTTCTCTCTTCTTTGTGTGGGGACATGAAACAGACCCTCCGATTGAGCCCTGCCAACAATGCACCACAAACATGGACAGTTAATAAAGCCAAATAATCAACATTGACTTGAGGATGCTTACATGAGCATGTCAATAAGTGTGATAATGCCTAACAGAAGTGGTCTCAGATGTAGTTAGGAGCTACATATTAAAAATAATGTAAACCACTGAGTGCTGAGATTTTCAGCATGACAAGTGTTGTCCAATGTTTCTGAAACACCAGTACAGTCCTGACCAGTGGAGTTTTCTAGCAGAAGGAAGAGCATTAGATTCTAAACCCTTCCTTGCCTTATTTTGCTCTATTCGGCGCCTCTGTGACTTTAGGGACTTCACTTTATGCAGTTTGAGATTGTGCACTACTGAAGAACCCCAATAATCACTGGATAGCAAATGCATGGAAATAAGATATGCAAGGACATAGTGCCAATCGGTCCATAGCATTTGCTGTACCAATGATTAAATGACATGTGAAATCATTTTATATCCAAAGGAAGGATAAAAGTGTTGTATGTTTAATGCAGATTAAAATAATATTTAATCAGATTTAGGTCATTTTGTTTGGTCTATTCACAGTGACATGTTCACGCAACATTCAGGCGATGTTTTTAAATGATCTAAAGTAGAAAACTGATAAAAATGACGTGACAGTGAACAAATGCTGTTATATTTAGAATGGGCTTTGAGCTACTTCTAAAAAGTCCCTAGGCGCACTCATTTGTGACTTGACCATTCTTGACTTACAGTCTTACAGATCTCAGGTTTGTAAGCAGCGAGCACAGAATCCACTTTTCACACTTAAGGGCCCCTTCTAAATTTAGAGTATCTCTAATATTAGAAATATGACTTCACCACTGAAAAGGGCATCCCCCCTTTTCCAGCTGTCAGCTCAGTCAAAACTAAGCTATGGAACACAGCTTTGATATGCTAATAGAAGTATGGGGCTTCACATCACCACCACCAAACGTTCAGCAATTAATGTCAATAATTAATAACGTTGTGCACATGAATCATAATTTGAGGTGCTGGTTTGCCTTTAAGGGAGTGGATCTCTTGTTTTGCCTGGGTCAGTTGGGTGTGAAAGATTTGAATAAAGACTTCCCTTAGAAATGTGTCAGTATGTTACATCTGCTCAAACAGATATTATAAAAAATAGTTTCAGTGTGGGCAAGTCTCAGCAGCCACATCTTACTATCAACTGCACTTACTGCAACCAATGGAGTGTGAACAATGATGACAAAGATGTGAAGGCACATGCAAAACATCTGAAGCGTAGGGCATATCACTGATGAACACAGGAAGAGAGAGAGAGAGAGAGAGAGAGAGAGAGAGAGAGAGAGAGAGAGAG
>BRDA01093843.1:42500-46229 GCA_036984385.1 Crenuchus spilurus | reverse complement strand
TTGTGTAGTTGTTTTGCCTTCAGGCCAAATTTTCTTAACATGCATATACAAACTGAACTCTATCAATGAGAGGAAACTTTGGATAGTGCAATGACAATCAAGTTTCATTTATGCTTACTGAGTATAGTATATTAGTGCATCTCCAAAAATCTTAATATCATGAAATTCATTTGTGTTCATAATTTAATACAAAAAGGTAAACTGACATGTATTTTATATTCATTAAACAAAAGGGGACATAAGTATTTTGTTTTAATGTTGATGCTGTTTGAATAGTAATTTACTCAAAATTAAATATTCTAATAATCTGGGATTCTGGATTTCTGATTTTCATAAGTCATATTGATTAACAATAAAAGAAAAAAAGCTTAAAATGTCTCTTTACATGTAATGAAAATATAATACAAATATTTTTTAATTAAATTTTGAACAACAAACTTTTTCTTTTCAGAAAGGTACAAATGTTAGCAGCAGTTAAAACTGAACATTACTAAATATATAGTAATGTGACCCAAAATCTGAGATAACATGAGCAAAGGTCTAAAAAAGGTCTTGGGGCGCCACGGTGGCTTAGTGGTTAGCACGTTCGCCTCTCAGCGCTGAGGTCTTGGGTTCGAGTCTGCATCTGAGCGGAGTTTCCATGTTCTCCCCGTGTCTGCGTGGCTTTCCTCCGGGGACTCCGGTTTCCTCCCACAGTCCAAAAACATGGAGATCAGGTGGATTGGATACTCTAAAATTACCCTGGTGTGTGTATGAATGTGTGTACGTATCTATGCCCAGATATGGTTGGCACTCTGTCCTGGGAGATCCCCCTAGTGCTCGATGCAGTCCTCCAGGTGGACGGTCGCTTCCGGTTGAGAGTACGCTGTGCGCGACTGGCTGCCACTTCTCACCGAAGTGTGTGTATATGAAGTGTGTTGATTGTAAAGTGACCTTGGGTGTCTAGAAAAAAGCTATATAAGTATAATGTGTATGTAAAACAATTTATTGATGATTCTCCTGCACAACTCATAGCCATGTGAATGTATTAGTGAATAAATTTGAAAAATTTGAATAAAACTCATTGAATAAAGTTTTGTGTTAGCAAAGTTCTAAACATCATTTAATTGAAGTAACAAGTAAAACGGCCACTAAAGTTGGCAGATTGCCTGATAAGATCCTCAAAAAAAATGTAGAGCCACTTAGTAATGCTAAAGTGTGACCACGTTATCTTAAATGAACTCTACTAAAACGTAACTCCAAAAACCTAAAAAAAGGATTTTCTCAGTATTCACAAATGAAAAATATTTTTGGAAGTCCACAAAGACATAGCAGACAAGCCTATTATCTCTGATTACAATTTTCCTTTGAAATACTGTACATGTGCCATCTTTCATAGTGATGGTCCTAATGTCCTCAGTGGTGTTAACCAACAATACTGATTTTCAGTTTTAGCACAAAGTGACAGATTCTGAGCATTATATCAATGAAACTGTTTTATTCCACAAAATATTCTGCTGATAGAAATATACTAGATTTCATTTTGTGTATTCTAATGGATGCAGAACAAAATAAATAACCAATGCCAGGTTAGTAAAATCTTCTAGTACAGAAGAGCAACATTCAGGAAGGCTTCTCTTACTAACTTTAGTAAAACCTATTAATTTTATTAATCTCTTAATCTCTATGGGGAGGTTTCCTGAATGGGGAATATGTCTAGTCCTCTCCTACACAGTCCCTTGAATGGAGAACTAAAGACAGCTTCATTCCTGTCTGAGAAAGCAAGCCTATGACTTTTAATACACCGTAATGATTATTACTTGGTAACGACATGGACAACAATGTAAACTGACTTATTATTCAGTTAATAGAAGTGAAGAATGCAGGTCTGAAGCCAGTGGCAGTTCTACTCAATTTAAGAGGTTAACTTGAATATAAATGCTGTGACATATTCACAAACGGACATGAATTGTAGCAATAATACAGAGCACCACTCTACACACATTCTTTATTTTTTACTTCTTCCTTTCTTTTTAACCCCCTGCTTTTATTCTCCTGTTTCCTTGCGTTCCAGGAAGTAAATGTCTTCGCTCCTGTGATGGCTGTTTATTTGAAAATGACTCAGAAGTTTACACTACTGAAGCCCACTTTTACACACACACACACACACACACACACTCCATTAGAGAGCAAAACGACCCATGCCACCAGAGGTACACACTTACACTGTGCAGGGACTGAAAGACAAAAAATGAAACAAGAGAACAAAAGAAAGAGGAGGAGAAAAGAATTTCATCCCGCCATCCATCTCCACTTCCTCCAGAGGGGCTGGCCTGCTTCAGCTCTCAACACTACAGGAGAAAATTGTCCCGCTCTGGGGGAGAGTTCTGTTTGTTGTGTTTATTTGTGCCTGTTTAGAGCAGAGACAAACAGCTCCAGGAGAGAGAGAGAGAGAGAGAGAGAGAGAGACAGAGAGAGACAGACAGAGAGAGAGAGAATGAGAGTAAGATAGAGTGAGAGACAGAAAGAAAGAGAAAAGTGAGTGAGAGAAAGTCATGGCTGATTCTGTGCCTCTGCTATGCTTGCACACACAAAAAAGCAAAGCAAACACAAACTCTTGTAAGTCTTCTAGTTTGCTCTCCAGGTACAATGCTTCACAGCCACAGAGGATCATGGGTAATATATCAATGATCCACAAAAGCAAGTTTTGCTAATAATTTTCTTGATGTTGATGATAATGTCTCATATGATGCCTCAATGCTGTCAAAGCATTTATTTCAATATTTATACATGCTGAGGTTTAACAATTTTTGTTTGTTTGTGTCACAAAGTCTTAAGGGTATAAATTCAGTTTTGACTGTCCCTCACCTGCAACAAAGAGAGCATCTTTTAGACAGAGATAGAAAACATGGCAGCATATAGAAGCCTACATGCTGATGTGTGTTACTTAGGGATGTAACAAACCATCAATCTGTACTGATGCATTGACCGAATAGCAAACTATCCAATGCATCAATGTGACACATAACATTGATGCACGTGTGCTTATTGTCACACCTGTTCCAGCATTAACTGCCTGATTCCTTTCTGTACACCCTGAATGATTTTTTTAGGGGGGGCAGGGCAATTTAAACCAATGTTCCAGCACCAGCACAGGACCACATCACGCCCCTGGACAAACTTTACTTTGCCTGGACACTGGCCACCTCAAAATCTCCACCCACCACCCCAACTCAAACATGAAGTCTGTCAATCCTAGCAATGCCCCTGACTGTAGTGCTGATGCAATGTTAAGAACATATTTTCCTCTTCCTAAAGTTTCTTACGACAGTGACGTTATATCCTATGGCTCTGCCAAGAAAATGTTATTATCCCAGCAAAGAAATGGGCTTTGATTTTGGCTTCAATGCCCAACAAAGCACCTCTTTAAGGCCAGTAAAAGAACAGACATTTGGCAACTTCAACTGTTGTATTAAAGCCTCAGTAGGCACTGAAAGAAGAAGATACAGCCAAGCATTTAATGTAGGAATCTCCGCAAATAATATGAAGTCACTAAAACCAAACCAAAACCATTTTTGTGTAACTGAAGTGTTTGACCAGTCTTATATATGCAGTATATAATTTTTATATGTCTGTAGTATATATTATAGTAGAGAACATATGATTATTTTCTTTAAAAAAAGAAACATAATGAACTCATCTGTTGATGTCGATGGTCTTTTTTCTCTTTGAGGTCTTTATCTTTTTTCA
>BRDA01093843.1:20000-37500 GCA_036984385.1 Crenuchus spilurus | reverse complement strand
CAAGCAGAGGTTCAAAACACAGAGAAACTACAGTCACACCAATTTCTCACTCTCTCTCTCTGTATTCCTATCTCTTTCCCATGCAGGTGGTGCCCAAGGGTGGCTTGCCTGAACTGGGCAGACAAAGTGTATGACTGTGTGTGCCTGTGTGTGTGTGTGTGTGTGTGTGTGTTTTGTGTCTTTTGGGGACTCCAATCTCCAATTTTTGACAAAGTAGTGAAAATTGACAGGTCTACACTAGGAATTTTTCCCATTATATAGGATAAAAATAACAAAATGGTCCTCATTTAATTGTGTTTTTAATGAAACACAATACTGTGTATTTCATAAACCTGAAAGTTTAAAATTGCATGTTTTGTTTACTATATTTTAAACAACAGATATCCTTTACAATGTATAACATGTACAGTATATGAAGCCAATGGAAATGACCAATAATTAATAAATAAATACCAATAAAATGTGTCATTTTGAGTTTTATTTAAAGTTAAGAGTATTGTTATATCGTTTGCCTGATTCATGTTTTCAGGATCACCAGTTTTTTTCCTCGCATTTGTTCTTAAACATTTCTGTACTTTAAATCATATAATAATATACACCTGAAGAACCGAAGAAAACTTTTAAATCAATTGTTTGTGCACAAAGATCAACACTCAAAGAAATAAGTGTGCTATAGAATGGGAGTACATCCTGTGCTTACTGTAGATCAAATCCCAAATAAGAAAACATCAGTGAATGTCAGACTGATTAGCACTTCTTGGTGAATGAGGTCAATTGTTTTCTTCTCCTGTAAAGTTGCCATTTTGGATGTTTTGTCCAGACAGTGGCAATATATGTAGAATGTGTAGAACCCCATGTCCTGACACTGCATAAAAACAAGCTTGTGTGTGTTTTAGAATGTGTGTGTGAGTGTGTGTGTGAACCTTTAGACTGATTAACCCAGTCCCACTGCCTTAATGAGAGCAGAGGACTATGGGCACCTCAGAGACCTCAGAACAGCGAACCTTCGCCTGAGTCTCAACCCCAGCCAAGCACTCGCTCCATACACACATCAAAGAGTGGTGAACAGGAGAGGAGACGTGGGGGGGGGGGGGTTGAGGAGAGAAGGAGAGGAGGGAGAGGGGGATGGACGGAGGGATGCCTTATCTCCTCCTGAGAGGATGCTGCTCTGCGGAGTGAGATTGTCTAGAGCTGCCACCTGTCCCAGCCATCTTTGAAGGCAGCGCTAAGCCTGTGATGGGCCTGACCTCCTTCAGCTCCTTCTCTTTTATGTCTCTGTTCATTTTCTGCTTTGTTACATCCTCTCTCACCCTCCCTCCCCCTTCCTCACTCTCTCTTTCTTATGCTCTCTCTCTCACTCTCTCTCCCATATCTCCTGTGGCCTTCTCTCCTGTGCTAACTACAAGGGGCAGGGATGTACCTCTTGTTATTGAGGCTCACGCCCATAATAAGGCAGGGAAACATTTTAATTACTGTTTTCTCTTTTGGCCCCTCCTTTACTCCCTCACAGAACACAATAGACTTCGGTAAAGCCCAGAGCGGGGCAGATTCAAAGGACGAGGGTGTTAACCTTACACTCATCGCTAGAGAGACAGGGATTCATACACAGTTGCATGCACACAAGTCTGGATTGAGTGAGATTCTCTCTCTGTAGTTCCTGCTGTGGCTATGCAGTAGAAGAGTGTTAAAAACTTCCACTACTCATCCTCATGAAGAAATACACCTCAGAGGTATAAACTTTAGTTTCAATCAAATAAAATATTTGCAACCAATAATAATAATAATAATAATACTAATAATAATAATAATAATAGAATGATAAAATAATTTAACAAAAAATAATTTATAACTTCTTTTTATAGGTTTTAAATTGATAGTGGCAAAACTAATAAAAATCAGTCATTTATCTGGAGGGTTTTGCCAATGATTTTTTAAAATCTCCTTCCTTCCCCAATGTGTTAAATTCTGTATTTTCAATCTTAAAAGAATTTCACTAGCACCTGTGACTATGTTACAATAAAGCATTCATTCATACTGATTAGTCTGTGAAATATTGCTGATATTGCTGTCCAACCAATATATCACTCGAATAAATTATATGTAACCTGGCCTAAAACTTAATTAAGCTACATTATTAGGAATTATTAAGAGTATTATTAGGCTACCTGTCCATTACTATTCAACAGCACACAACAGCTTGGCTAAAACAGCCAGAAATGTCACTTTCAATAGTTCTAACATTACAGAGATACTTTAGTTAGAACTTTGTTATTGTACCTCCTTACGTAAAGATAATCCCATTTGAATAAAACTTTAGTATGTTTTCATGTTTACTGCAGTTTCTTTTTTTCCTTTCAAAAGACTTGGAGAGCTTGGTCAAGAACGTAAGCAATTTCTTAAAACCATGATTAGCGTTTTTTTTAATCTTCTTTCAAAGTTGAGTAATGGTTTGTTTTACATCACCACGAGAGTAAAGCAAGACGCAGATGTTGTGGGAATGATTGCAACAAATCCACACATGTCCATACTTTAAGAACGGCCCTCATAAATAAGTGACACAAACATATAAAGAGAGACTTAACACGTTCTTAAGAAACGAGCAACTCATCTTGATTACCTTGGTGGTTTGAGACAAGAGCATCGCTTATAGCCCTGGAGTGCTTTGTCTTTCATAACCCACTCCGGCACAAGCCCTTCAGGCAGGAGAAAGCAAGGGAGAGAGAGAAAAGAGAAGCGGAGGAACGCAGGGCGATGGGCCGAACATGCCGAGGCTCCTCTAATAAGCTGCATAAAAGGCGCTGATCCGCTTATCTGTGGTGCGCTGGAGCAAGAGGGCTAATGCCACTGATGTTTCTCTTTTGTGATGAAAGGATGAAGATGGAGGAGGAGTGCGCTTCCCAGTGCCTGCAGCGAGCCTGCGGCATCCCACAACCCCCCAAGTCCCACCCGGGCCCAAACGTGCCCTCTCCTTCACTCGGCCCACGTTGCACCCCTTCCTTTGGTCGGCTGCACCCTCAGCCTTTGGGACGTCCCGGGAGTGAGTGAGTGAACGAGCATGGATGGTCATATTGGCTCCCAGGCAAAGAAAGTTAAGTTAAAATACTTCATCAAAATGAAGTTTCCTTGAATGTTTATTACAAGAAACTTAGTAGCCAACTTTTGTCAGTACCCAAAAAAATTCAAATTTGCCCATATCAAGCAAAGCTGGATATGTATCTTAAAAAAACAACAACACACATTCATAAACATACCATCACTCATCTGTTGATTATGTTTTTCAATACAAATATCGCAACTGATAATAGCCCAAAAAACCACTACATATATATATGACCCAAATATAGTACATGTTGTTTGTTGCGACTTCAGGGGATTCTTCAAAGTGAAAAGAAGACTTTTATGATTCGGACTCTTGAGTGGGATAAGGAGGAAAAAGTTTGGGCTGCTGTTGTTCTAAAATAAAAACAGAATTTTGAAAAGCTTAGTGCTTTAAACAACAACAACAACAAACATGTGAAAGCCCACAGCCTGAAACCCAATGACTTATATATTGCATGTTTTCTGAATTTTTGAAATTGCCATAGGTCAGATTCTTTCTACATTTCTTATACTAATGAAATTTGACTATTTTTGCAAATAATATTTTCTGTGAACTCAAAGGACGGAATTTAGAATGTCATCCTGCATCCACTTCTGTTCATACACTGTCTGTGAAAGGTTCTGCTGTTCAATTTGTACAGTTAAGAGGAATCAATAGATTTTGCTATTCAGGCCACATTTACCCTGCTGACAGCTGACTCTCTCAGTTCAGTGGTCAGTGGAAGATGGACACAGAGGGGGACGGATTGATATGAAATCCCGCCTTATAAGTGCAGCCGACCATCTCCATCTGCCCAGTCGGCATGACAGCGGTCGTCCCAACCTCAACAGTCACACCAGAGCTGCCTTCATCTGGACCAGCAATGGCTTACAATGAAGAGCACTGAGGTGGGGAATATTCGCAGATATGGTGCCCAGCATTGTGGGTCTGAAAATCATGCAGCCAGAGTTCCATGTCTGGATAAATCTATTAGGTCTGGAAGTCTTATAGTTCACCATTCTGAAACAAAACAAAACAAAAACTGCCAAAAATAGTTATTTGATGCCACAATAGAAGTATTTTAGTTCCCTAAACAACTTTTTTCCTGAAAAAATTTAGTTTTAGTTAAATTGAGGTTTTCAAAAGATTAATCTATTGAAAGGTCCTTTAGGGAACCCAAAGCAATTCCTCTGTGATATCATTCCAAAGAACCCTTTTTGTCATCGTTACTTTAAAGTGTTGGACAAGGGATTACAGGCCATGGGGCGATGGGGAGATCTTTATCCAAGCCAAAGCACTGAGCACTGAAATTGTATCCACTGCTGCAGCTTGGGCTCCGCTTTCTATCCAGCAGGGTCAAGGTTTCACACATCTAAGAAGTCGCAGACTGGCACTTGGTAAGCTTAGAAGTAGTTTCACTTGGACTTGAATGTCAAGCACAGGTGTACAGAAGTAGCTAAAACTTTCTAAAAGGACAAAATGCTTAAAGAACCATCCACACAGCCAGAAACGCTGTGCCAGACATGAATACCTCTATTGTTTGCTAGAGTTTGTTGAGGAAACGATACAGCTTAACAGTGGTGGGACAACCATGGGTACATCCAACAACTCCACACATCTTTGGTCCTGCTGGAAGTTCATCCTTTGCTTTATTAAAAAAAACATGCTCTTGCTGCTTCAAGATGCATATGAAGCCAAGCTTTCGATTCAGCGTGCTTTAAATCCCATAATGGGACACGGCTCTTACTGGCCAAGAGCGCATCTGTTTAAGAAAATAAGAACATTTGGAGGAGGAGAAGGAGGAGGAAGAGGATCCCCCTCCCCAGTGGAGACAAGAAGTTGCTTAGCCAGCAAGTGGCTCACTGTTGCTGAGGCCCACTGACCCTCTAATCAGCCTACAATATAAACAGATGTTGCAACGCTAGCGACGCTTACACACCCTCACACAATTACAATCTTAAGACATCCGCTGTCTCTCTCTTTCATTAATCTCCCATTCAGTCTCATGCTCTTATCCACACTGTGTTAGCGAGGCAGTAAGTAGGATGATATGGAAACTCTTATCCTTTTTTTATTTTTGAAAAAGAAAAAAAAAGAGCAGCTAAGGCTCAGGAATCGTGATTCCGCTAATGCGCAAAAAGAGGCCTATTTATCTTGAATGCTTTTTATCCCAAACGACGATGAGCTTTGTTGAAAGCAGTGGGAGAGAAGCCGCTGAGCAAACATAGTGCCACCGCCCCAGTTTAGGCTACCTACCCATTGCAAGTCTTACTCAATTAAAAATTTCAACTCACATCTTACATTTCTACCTCGACAGTTCACATTCACGTTCCATGCATATCTACCCTGAAAGAGCCTGCATGTGAATATTGTATCATCAAGTCCACCAATACTAACAATATGATACAGCACAAGAATTCTGTTCTGACCATTTTCATTATGATCACAAAATGTCTGATCTGAAAACTTTGTCATTTACAACTACAGCCCTATTCAGATTGGTGGGTATATATCAGGGGGGTGCCTGTTTTTACCGCTTCATACGTTTCCTCAGTGTTGAAACTCTGGATGGCATTAAAATAACTGCAGTATGAGTGATTTTTTAGAGGGTTGTATTTTTTACAGAAACCTGGATGTCAGTGATAATATAATCACAGTTCATTTGTACCTGTAGCCGTTATAATAAGTCTGTATTATTATTTAATAAGCCTGTGTAATAAGCTGGTATCTTGTCTTTCTTAATGATTTTAGTTTATTTTACCTCCACATAATGCTCTCCCAGGAAGTGTATGGAGAGGAAGTTCTTCCATCCAGACCAAGTAGATTACAGAGTGATTCTTCAAAAGCTTTAGTATTTTTTCGTTTGTGATTCATGAAGACTGTTGCTGGGTCTGACAATAAGAGACTAAATATGGCTAACAGCAGAAGCCAAAAATCTTTATTTTCCAATGAAAGATGACATGTACCTGGAAAATCACAGAGATTTGAGAAGTTAATTCAGCCTGTAAAGGACGAGGGGAAATCACTCAGACATGGCTTGTCTGGACATAAATAAAACAACCAAGAACTCCTGTGAAAGAAGAAATTACCCCAGGACCCCATGTAAACTTAATCTGATCTGAACAGGGCTTATGTAAACATTTAATGATGAATGAATCAAGCAATGGGCCATAACATCTTGGAACAAAATGTCATTACACTGAAAGTTAAGAATGTTTTATCTCCTGCAAAATTATGTTTTTTTGGAAATACAAGGTTTACAAGCATGAAACTGGCTCACCATCTGAAACGTATGTGTTCCCACAGCTCTGGAAGAAATCACTATCACATTTGAGCCAAAATAAAAAATGGTATTTGTACCACTACCACGTTGCTAAAGAGGCAGAGAAAGAAGAAAAAAAAGGACAGATTTTTTGCAAACCCTTGCTGTATCGACACTATCAGCCCCTCCCCCTCTGTCCTGGTCCTGGGTCTTCCACTCCCTTGGTCTCAAGACAGCGGTGGGGGGTGTCCACTGTGTGTTGCCGTGGCGACCAGGTGTGTGAGCCGGCAGGTGGAGGCTCGTTTAGGAGCATTAGGCCCTGCCACGCGCCGGCAGGAAGACTAATCACACTTTACCTGCCTCGTCCTTCGCATCCCTCTACTACTGCCTACACAGCACAAAGAGCCACGAGCTGCTCTCCATTACACACACACACACACACACACACACACACACACACACACACACAGACATCTTACACACACACATCTTACACACAAACTAATACACGCACACCTGGGACACATTTATGACCTGATGGATCTGCAAAGAGGAAAAGGAGCTCCAGAGGAAGTAGGGACTCTACAGGAACACGTGTGTGTGCATGAATGAGTGTGTGTGCCATGGCTTGGTTCCGCTAAAGTTTAAGGGTCAATATTTTTCACACCTCAAAGGCTGTGGAAGCAATGATTGGCACCACAGTTTTTTTCTTAAGCTGGAGAGTCAGGCAGAGCTTTTGGGGGTTGGGGGGAGTTGGGGAGGTTATTCAGAGGATCTTGCCTTACTCTCTTGAGAAGACACAAAGAAAAGAGCATGAAGTCTCCAGACATGTACTCTTTATCTCAAAACAAGAACAGAAACAATCAAACATTAGTGATGTTTCTGTTACATTAGCCAACACCACTTGGGTAAAAATCTACAATTAAAACACGGGCACCATGAATAACTTATGATTAACTTACTACATGTATTGAATTCAGCTTGAATGTTCAATTGCAGGACTCTTTTCAGGAACTTTTGAAGTGTGTTTGGCAAGACATCTCACCTCTAACTGCTCCCCTGGTACCACAGCCAGTGGGGCTGTTTTGGGCATGTCCACTGTAGGAACCAAGACCAATAAGTTACTGAGTTTTAGGTTCAAGTATTCGTTGTAATATCTACTACAGAAGGGTAATTTTTCCAGGTTACGGACCATTGTCTTGTAACTTCATAAAAGGTCACTGACTTGTTGAATCCACACATTTTAAAACTGGCTTTTTAGGAAACAAGTGAAAAACATTGCTGAGGATACTGGTAAAACAAGTGCAAAAAGGGCAACTTCAATCCTCTGTGTATGCTATGTTGTGATGTTGTGAATGCTAAAAGAATGTGACTTTTGCAGAGTTACCTAATTTCCCTTCATTTGCATAATGCCGATGGTTTCCATAATTGCGGTGAGAATTGTGTTGATCGAGATCATTTGAAAGTTATTAACCTTGGCTTTTCTTATGGCTTCAGCTGTATCCAAATCCAACATGATCAGAACGGAAAGCTGCTCTCTATCCTGCAGTGTGAAGTGTGAAGAGTGAAGTTGGAAAGAGTTGCCCCCCCTTCAACTTCTCCTTGTTCCTTTTCTACTCCTGTGCTGAGGACTGTGACTTTTCCACATGAACTTTGATCCCTGTGCCTGTTGGTGTCTATCTCCCTCCTCCCCCCTGCTTACAAAGTGGAATGTTCCTGATTCCTTTTACTTTCGCTCTATCCTCTCTCTCTCTCCCTCACTGTCTTTCACTCTGTTCACTCATTCACTTTCTGTGTTTCTTTTCCCCCTTCAACTTACCTTCCTCCCCTGCATCTCTCTCTCTCTCTCTGTCTTTATAAAAGGTGACAGTCTTGCTGAACTGGACAAGGTGCTATTAACTGGTGAAGTTGTGCTAGTGAGGTTTCTGATTGGTCCGACTGTACTTAACCTTTCTGCATTCGGTCAGTTGGAACATTGCCTATAGAACGTGGAAAACGAGAGCACAGCTAATGAACTAACTAAAGAAAGATACAGTAAACACTGAGAGATGTGGAAGAGGGCGAGAGAAAAAGAGAAAGCTTCATTAAGTGCAGTGGATTAAGTCTACTCTGTCAGGCCTAGCTTGAGGCCAATTTAGCCAAACTAAACAAGCCATCACATTGAATTCCAGTCCACAGGCGATGGCCAGGCAAAAGGTGCTGGGCCAAATTAACCTCTCAAAAGGCTGCTCACATCATCTCTCTTTTTCTCCCTTTGGTTCTTTCATTTGCTCTCTCTGTAACAGGAATCAGGGAAACTGAAAGGAGAGAGAGAGAAATTGAGACAAAGAGAGAGAGAGAGAGAGAGAGAGAGAGAGAGAGAGAGAGAGAGAGAAAGAATCTGACGGCTCTCCTCCCTGCAGTGCTTTGATCAGAGTGCTGATGAGGGAGGCTGGAGTTGTGTGCTTACTCTCGGCCCCTAATGAGGGAATTAGGGAACGTAGTGACTCTTCCCCCCATACTAACCTCCCTCCAGATGAAAAAAATGAAGTAGAGAAAGAGCCAGAAAAAGAAAATGAGAAAGAGAGGACCAGTCAAACATCAGGTCCAATTAGTCTACCTGCACTTTTACCTTTCACCTTGCAAAGTGCAAAGAAACCTGCCTCTCCAGCATATAAGCAAAAGCTACATTATCCAGTAGGATGAGCTTATGTGTCTGCTACAGTCATAAACAACTATGTATAATTCTTGCAACCTCAGTTGAATATCAGAAATGTGAACAGTTTTAACTATGGAACTCAAGCATGACTCTAGAAACCCATTTTGACATGACCATGAAAATATCTCCTGTTCTGAAATTACATCCCTTCTGCTAAATATGAACGTCCTCCAGTGTGGCTAAATGAACCAATGTTGTAGGATATACAATGATGACCCTACACCTTTTAAAAAAAGATTGCAGCAAACTAGCAACATATTTAGGTCAATATATGCAGAAACATCTGAACCGAACAGAAAACAAATCTAAAAAAATACCTGAAGCCTTACAGAATTACTGGGCGTATATCATCAGTGGCCACATGCAACAAGAAAATACATGCCACCATTATTATTACATAGCCATTACATTGCAAATCCCATAGCAGTGATAGTAAAAACATTATCACAGAGGGGGTGACTGTGTTTATCAGTCTTCTGAAACTACTCACAGAAAATGGGTTCATAAGTTTTATTAGAAACACGCTCAAATATATGCATTAATTAATTATTGTCATTTGTGTGAGTGTACCATTCATATGGAAATTTTGGATTTGGAAAAGCTAATAATGAGGGACAGGAGGTTTATTTGTATATCCCTTGTAAGTTCTGTTATATACGAAGCCCTGTTTAAGTCTTTAAACAGCATAAAAACAGATTAACCCAACCACTCTGAAAGAGGTGTTGTGATACAAAAATGTTTAAAATTCCCTTAAATACTAGCAGCGTGGTCACTCACTGTAGTGAGGGTCCAGGTAGCCGTTACGAGGGTCCATAGCAAACAGTGTGCCTCGGTAGGGGAGTGTATGGTCAGCCAGGTGGGGTATCGAGGTATGCAGCTCCTTCTTCACTTGTGAGGGTCGCTCTTCTGTGGACGTGGACGGCTCCTCACTCAGCTTAGCGGCCGAGCCCAGGCCTGCTGGCTGTCCACTGATTGCATTGCGCCTCTCTCGATGATATGGAGAGCCAGAGCCTTCATCTTTATTAGGGGCAGAAACAAATAGATTGAGAGAGATTTTTAAGGTTAACTTTGTCTTTCTAGAAAGCATTTTGTCTCAGTTATAAGAAAACCTTGTAACTTCTCTCTGTGTGGGTGTCATTTGTGTCAGTGTGCATTTACAGACATGCACATGCAGTGCACTAAATCTTGCCTTTTTAAATAGCTAAATTAGTTGTTACTATTTTATTTTCTTACACCATTTGAAATAATCAGTTGCCATTTACATTTACATTAATATGCATTACATCATGAAAGGACTTTTTCCACCCAAATTTTCAAATACTTTTGCACCGAAATGCTAATTCCTGGCTGAAACAAAATGAAAAAAAATGGAATACTGAATATAATTTTTCAGTTATATAAATAATTTTAAAATTAGTAAATAAACTATTTCCCAAAATAAGACTTGTAGTTAGTCGGGAATGAATGTCTGTATTTTAATAAGTTGATTTGACATCATTAGGTTTAATAACATGAGTTTAATTGATTATTCTTTTATATTTGTATATAAAACAAATGTTAGAATAATTTCACAAGCCAACAGTATTTGAATATGTATGAAGATGAATGTATATGTCAGCTTCTGTGAGGTATGTGGAGTCGGAAGACAGCAGAGATCCAGAAAATGTGACTTATTGAACA
Source organism: Crenuchus spilurus (assembly GCA_036984385.1). Taxonomy (NCBI): domain Eukaryota; kingdom Metazoa; phylum Chordata; class Actinopteri; order Characiformes; family Crenuchidae; genus Crenuchus; species Crenuchus spilurus. The sequence goes on along the minus strand of BRDA01093843.1, from coordinate 26,781 downwards.
GAAACAAAACACTGTGCCTTGAAAACAAAACAGCTTAGCTTGACTTGAAATACATGACGTAAAGGTAAACAAGGTTCACAATAAACATTGTGTAGACGTATGATGACAGACAAGGACTGAAACACTGGGAAGGAGTTTTAAAGCAAACATAATCATGATTTGAGATGGGACAAGGCTGTGAGCAGACGAGACACAGGTGCTGACAATGAAACATGACATGACATGACGTGACTGAGGGTGTCTACTAGACATGACCTGGATGTACACAGTCAGCACATGGTGACCAGATAACACTGTCATTAAAACATTTTTGACCACCAGAAGTCTTTGTTTTTGCCATTTTTGCCTGAATAATTTTGTTTGCAGAATATTCGGTGCATCCCTAGTAAACAGATTAGTAAAATAATAAATTCTTTTATTGAACCGACTGCAAAAAGTATGATTTGAGGGCATAAAGTGAAAATGTTTGAGAAATAGCCCTGTATTAATCTGAACATGAAGAACAGACTGTGTGAAGAATGCTTTCAGAATCCAACTTTAATGGTTGAATAATGTCATATGTTCTGGCTTCATAATAGCACTGTCAGGGCAAATTTTCTTCTGGCATGTTCTTACACACACACACACACACACACACACACACACACACACACACACACACACACACACACACAGACACACAGTAACATGGAACAGGTCTGGTCACGCTGAAAGCTCTTGGGAAGCTGAAATCAGCACGTTTGCTTTGAGCGGTGTTTTATGTGCTTTTCAAGGGTTTGTGTCTGGAGCCTCTTGGTTTTGGTCGCTCCAAGCTAAAAGAACAAACTCAACTTCACACATACACACACACACACATACACATCTTATAGCCTGTGTCTGAGCCTATTAGTGTATTTAGCACAATTTTCTTTGGAATTACCTTAATTGCAGTAATCTTTACTGAAGTTAGCTGAACGCCTTTGTTGCATTGCCTAAGAAATATTAGTGGAGGTATTTTACAAATACCTGAAATTTATATTCATGAATCGCTAAATTGAATCACTGAAGTTCTTGCCTTGTGCAGTGAATAATTGCTTTTGAATCAAATAAAATCCCAGTGAACCACTGTCAGATCAAAGATTCACATCTCAAGAGGAAATGTTTGGAAATTGATAAGCTAACCCATTGACACACCACAATTGTTATTGCTGCCCATGTAAAATTATTATACAGTCATTTTATTATATTTATTCTAATATGAAGGCTTTTCTGAACAAATAAAGCTAATTTACACAGGCGTCTAAAACTTTTACAAAGTATTGTACGTGTACACTGTATGGACAAGTATATGTGCCGATTCATTGTTCCTTCAGGAATTAGAGCTATTAAAAAGAGTTCATCCTGCTTTTATTAGAGTAACTATCTCTACACAGTAAATCTGCCAGTGTTAAATCAACACTATTAGAGTTAAATTAACACTGGGAGTGTTACATTTTGACACCCTCAGTGTTAATTTAACTCTAACAGTGTTGATTTAACACTGGCAGATTTACTGTGTACTGTACAAGGAAGGCTGTCTATTAGATTTTAGAGCATTGCTGTGAGGATTTGATTGTATTCAGTGACAAAAGTGTTAGTGAAATCAGGATTCAGATGACCATCACCTCACATCCACTGTTTTATCTAGCTCACACCTGGCATTAGGCATGATACCAATAGGTTCATGTTTATCTGCCCAAAGTCCTATTCTGTTGGCAGTATATCTCTACAGGGACTATACAAGTTGTGTGTGTGTAATGGGTGCAATTTAAAGTAGCTGAATGCATTCATTAGAAGGGATGTCCACAAACATTTGGACATTGTGTATTTGTGTACGTGACCATCTTTTTATCATGAATAACCAAATATGGTTTTGCTCTTTTAGCTTATATACAATAATGTGTGCATATAGTTTGTGGTGGTCCTAACACTGCATGCTACTGTTGCTCTGTTTACTTTTTGTCCTAAAAAACAAACACAGACACACTCAGGGATGAACCCACACACACAGGCAATACAGAGGCCCTGTTCCTGCGCTGTGTCCAACCTGAGATATAAACCAGTCAAACCTTCAACATCCCAGCAGCAGACAGATGAGGATTTCCCACAAATGCTCTCTCTCTCTCTCTGCCTCTCTCTCTCTCTATTTCACTCTTGTGCTCTCTCTGCCTGTCAGCTCTCTCTCTCTCCTCTCCTCTGTCAGCTCTTTCTCTCTCTCTCTTTCTGTCAGACCTCTCTCATTTTTTCAAAGACACTGAATCCCATGGAGAGGGCAGCTGAGTCTTTTCCCTGCATTCCAAACTGCCCATTAAGTGGCCTCATGGGTAGTATCAACGCCCACAAGCCACCCCCCTCCTTCCCTGCTTCTCTCTCTCTCTCCTCTCTCTCTCTCTCTCCTCGCTCTATCTCTCTCTCAAGCACATGTAGTTACTTTCTACCTCTCGATCCCTCCCACTTTCTTGCACACAAACATGCTGGCACAGACATATACACACACTCTCTGTGTCTGTGTGTGAGTGTGTGTTTAAGTAAGCTGTTCTGCAGGGCAGTCTGTGCAGTGGAGTCAGAAGTGAAGCCTGCAGGGGCAATCTCCCCGGTGGCTTTAAACTAGAGCAGAGTGTTCTCAGTTTACAGGCTCTGTTGGCTTTAGTGGGTTTTACTGTTTGATTCGGGTCAGAGAGATGTGACCCATTACCCTGGGCTCTACAGGTCATCACCTCTTCACCCAGAGGGCAACAGCACAGGGAGGGGCTTGTCCCTCCTGCTGAGCGAGCTTTCTACTCGAAAGCTCATTTCACACATTAAAGTGATGGCTTGGCTAGAAATTAAATTCACACTATTTTCACCCAAATGTAGCGTTTATAGTGGGATTAAACATAGTGAAGCTAATTTAGACACATTTTCTAACATGTCATAGAAGTTTACATTAAAATGTAAGAATGTCTTCTTTTCTATGATGCCCTTCCTTCTATCATTAGTTATTAGTTGCATGGTTGTTATGGGCTGTGTATTGGAATGAACCTGGTGATACGATACAGATCATGATACACATAATTCAATTCAACAGTGTAAATAAGGGGATATATTTCCGTTTTAAAATCTAGCTTTAGAAAATTTGTCAGCGGTGCACCCATACACTAACTGCCAATGTTAGAGTGGAAGAGTCTAATGGCTGAAGAGAGATTACGACAATGCTATATATAAGTTGGGGATTTAAACACACCAATGTTAGATTAATAACCTTAATAATTAAATAAAAAGACATTGTTTATAGAGTTAACATCTGATTTCAGGGGAAACAGACTCTAGTAGCCTCATTTCACTACAGGTTCAGTCCATCTGTCAGCTAACCTATCCATCTACACCGCAGAACAGAGTTCATGTACAGTGGAACCTCAGTTTTTGTCATTATTCCATTCTAAAGGGCCTGATGATAGCTGAAACAAACAATAACTGAAGCAATATTTCCATTAAGAAATATTGTAAATCCAATTAATCTATTACAGACACTCCAAAATGTTAACAAAAATGCATTTTATATAGAATAACTGTAGTTTTACATACAGAACACAATGATAATTACACATAAAAGACTAATGAAACAGATAAATTAACATTTAACATCACTCTTATGGGTTTACGTTCCATTTTAGAGAGTTCCAGTGTGGTCCAGTCGCAGCCTTTGTTTTGTACACCCGTTCTCTGTGTTCTCGGCCGCTATTTGTTTTCACACCCATTTTCAGGTGGTAGCGCTTCGTTTCAGTGTGATGTGTTTTAGTTATCAATGAGAAACAAAGTCAGAACTAATGATGAACGCATGGGTCAGTGACGAATGTGTGGGTGGATGCTTAGTTTTTGTGAAATTAACAGTGAGTCATCTGGGCTCACTGATGAAAACTGGGCAGATGACTGATAACTGGGACAAAATTTCCCAGAAAAAAGTCAAAGATAACCAGGACAAACGATAACCGAATTTCCACTGTATAAGAATTCTGACTGTTAAAATAGTTACTGAGGTTCCCAGAACATGTTTAGTCTTATAACATTTACATTCTGTTTTGCACAAGTTAAGCCTACTCTAAATGCATAAACTGTAGGATCTACTTCTAGAGGTGGATGTCTGTAGAGTTCTTGGTGCATTTTCTCCAGCTCACTTTTAAGCTGTGAATGCCTGAGGTTCAATAACTGTGCTGGGCACTGGTTTATGCTTTTAACCCTTTTAGTGGAGGCACACTGGTGGGACTGCAGTGTACCCTAGCCTAGACTTTCCACTGACCATGAAACAGTGGTCTAGTTTTCTCAATTGCTAGTAAGATACCTGATAAATATGTTGTCCTTGGAATTACAGCAGATAAAATTCCAACACACATCTCTAATGTAGAGGACACTTGTTTATTTTTGACCATTTGAATAGATTCTTCTTTTTAGGGTAGTAGGGTACTATCATGATACTCAATACTAAATCAATACTCTGGCTATGAATTAAATTATCATTATTTTCTTTAAAACTCAAGTGTATATTTGATAGACAACAGTTGAATTTCAGGTTTTTGCAGTTTTATGAACATGTCTGTTGTTTTATATATGTACAGATATTTTATAAACCTCTGTAATACACAAAAAACTCTTCAGCTGTCAAAATGGTGCAACTTATTAAAAAAAAACTAAAATAACAAAAAAGTATGCATCCATAGCTAAGCTTTAACATGAAGATAACAGGTTATAACACAAACTTTAATGTGACAAACATTGATAAAGATTAAGAGTTTAAATCACTAAGAATACTCATACTTTATAACATGTAAGTCTTTATAGCTTTTTAATGTTTTGCTGCATTTTAGAGTTTTTACTGTTTAAGAAATTTGATGATTGAGAACTAATATTCACAACTGAGGCAATTACAGTAGATATCAGTCCATTAAGTAATGTTTAAGATTATCAATTTGAGTCTCCTTTGTTTTTGTAGCTGGCAATATATGAATGGTTATCATAAATTATAGCTCCATAAAATCATGAAAATGTATTGGTGACATTTTGATATCAGCTAAAATATAATACAATGTAAACCAGAAACACCCCAAACAGTGAGAAGTCTGTAATCACTCTAAGTTCTAGAATGAAACAAAAATACAACTGAAGGAGGTAAAGTCAGTGTGAAACCCTGGCAAGGAATCACAGGACTGGAGCCAAAACTCCCATAGCTCTGGAGTGAGGTTAAGTGAACCGCATCAGTGAGGCCTCCAGCAACACACACACACACACACACATACTAGCCTGGAAAAACCAATCCCAGTGGTAAAGGGTGAGTAGATTAAAGAGTGAAACACTACAGGGATGTGGTTACCTCCAACTTGTTTGTGTTCTTTTCACTCTCTTCCCAAATCCTTCTCTTTCTTTCTACCCAACTCTTGTTTTTCCTTTTTCTATTCTATTTCTTTCTAACACTCTCTCCTGTTTGGAACACCAGTTCCTTCATCTTGGTGCTCACAACAAATTGAGAGAGAGAGAGAGAGAGAGAGAGAGAGAGAGAGAGAGAGAGAGAGAGAGAGAGAGAGAGAGAGAGAGAGAGGGTGTAAGAGCATGCTAGAGGACAAGATTGCTCTATCCGTGAGAACTGACAGCGTCAGTTATGTTATAAGTATTTAATCCTATACTGCACAGCCAGTGATCTTATTAAGGGTATAATGGCACTTATGCCGCTAAATCTGGATTAATAGGCCTGCTCTCACTAACCGCAATACTGTCATAAAAGGATTTGAAAGGACGCGTATTCCTGTCCTCATACACACACACACACACGGAATTATGAGTCAATGACACTAGTCTTAACTAGTCTGTATATACTCTGTATGTCAGTCCAAACAAGTCAATAGTATGATAGTAATGTCAATGTGCCCCTTAAACTCTTTATAAACACAGACAGTGTCTATGAATCTCTTTAATAGGGAAGGTGAGAGTCAGGAAAACAACATCAGATGTCCCTCCAGCTTTATTCAAAAGAAAAGATAGTAGCTGGCATAGTTGCTGGAAGCAATAACAGAATGACAAAAAATTCAGTTCACACATAAACATTTTTGACACTCAACAAAAATGTAAACATTTATAGAAAAAATGAATACCTTTACAACATATACCACTAGATTAAATTGTTATTGTCTGATTAGTGGGAAAGTGTAAGTCTTGAAATGAAATCTGAAATACCTGATCTGATTAACACAGAACACAAAACATTCCAACCAGTCTCATCATAGAGAAGCACAGTCAATAAATAAAAATAAAGGAGATACATTCTGAACCCAGAATTTTCTGAGTGAGAGATGAAAGTGTGGCCTGTGATCTCTGCTATAGGGAGATAACTGAGTCACACTCCCTCACTGGTTTAGGCCAATCGGCCTAAAGCGTTTTCACCCAAGTCCTATTAGCTTAAGCCTGCAGTGACCGGTTGTGCCCAGCCTGCAGTGCCGGCCTTCAGATACGCTGCCCACTCCAAAAGTCCATTAAACAGCATGGAGCCAAACACTGAATCCATTTGTCTGGCTAAGATTTACTGCAATGGCAAATGGTGTAATTAAACAGTCATACTCAAAGAACGGCCAAGAGGTCAGATAGGACATTTTAAAGGGTGATGGTGATTGCATGTGATGATACTTTTTCTTTTCATATTAAGCTTACTATTAAAAAAACTTTCTGTGGAACAGAAAGACAGTGTAACAGCATAAAAGCTTATAATTCTGAAGACTCTCTCTCTTTCTCTGTCTCTTTC
>BRDA01093843.1:0-17500 GCA_036984385.1 Crenuchus spilurus | reverse complement strand
GATAGTAGTGTACTCGCTCATCCCTAAAACAGTACCAGTCATAGGTTTGGACACACTTTCTCGTTTTATGTTTTTATTTTTTCCCTACATTGTAAATGAACACTGAAGTCATCTAGACTATGAAGGAACACACAAGGAATAATTTAGTAAACTTAAAAGTGTTAAACAAACCAAAATATGTTTTATATTTTAGATTCTTCAAAGTACGCACACAACTGATGTCTCAAACACATTAAGAGGCAAAAAATGCAAGTCATTAACTCTTGACAAGGCACAGCTGAAAGTCACTCCAGGTGACCTCCTCATAAAGCTGACTGAGAAAATGCCAAGAAAGCTGGCATCTAACCAAGAGGCATACTTTGAAAAATGTTAAAAATAAAACATATTCTGGTTTGTTTAACACTTTTGTGTTTACTAAATAATTCCGTATTTATTTCTTCATAGAAAAACCACTGAATGTCCAGAAGGTGTACAAACTTTTGACTGGGACTGTGTGTGTGTGTACTCCCAACTGCTCCATGGGTCAACAAATTGATGGATTAAATGCAGAGCACAAATTCCTTTGTCTGAAAACACATTGGTCAATAATTGTGAATTTTCACTTTCACATTCACTTTCTTCTTTCCCCGTACTCCTCTATCTGTTTCCTTATTTTCTTCCTTCATACATTTTTTTCTCAATATATCTCTCTCTTCTTAACTTGTTACATCTAAGTGTCCAGGTTTCTTCTGTTTTATATTTTTGACCTTTCATTATAAAACAGGCTTCAGGAATCCCTTCAGAACAACTGCCATGCACTTTAAGAGCCTTAATGAGAAGACCATTCCTGGAGGAAAAAGTAAGAACACAGTGAAATGACAGAAAATAGCCAAAAAGAGATAATGGAGGAGTGAGCCGTTTTGGGTAGTCATAGAAGGACCCCACTGGCCCTGGGACACAGATAATGGAGAGTGAGTGAGGGCTTAAAGACGAAGAATTTTTCTTCTCCCCTTTTGCCCAGCTTCCATCTCTCTCACCAGTGCTCTGATGTACGCCAATCACCTCTCGGTGCTCCCTCTCAGTGCTCTCCCACAGTCACGCACACCACAGAGCCTTTTGCATCAGATTTGCAGGATGTTGCACATCATTTCTGGACAAAGAGCTTTGTGGTTTTCACCCGTGAAGGGCATATCATGGAAAACTGAATTTCCGTATGTTCTCTTCACTCCTTGGTTCACACTGATAGTTGCAAAAACAGCCCATGTTGAATTCATCAGGGTCATGATGTCACAGCCATGAACAGATTAACATATGATTGTCCTTTAAGCCCACAGTAACTTACTGGACCCATTCACGCTAATAGGGCTGCCATGATTAGTCGACTTGTCATGATTATGTCGACTATAAAAATAGTCAACGACTAATTTAATAGTCGATGCGTCGTTTTTTTGGTTTTTTTTTACTCTCTTTTTCTCTCCAAACTGCTGCGTTTTTCTCACCTTCCACTGCAGCGTCTGCATTTCTGTCCTTGACGCACATGCGCAGTACAGGTAACCGGGGTAGGCCGTGGATGACGTCACAGGACACTATGCAGACAGGCTCTGCTATCATGGCTAGCCGGCAACGGAGCTCAAAAGAGTGGGATCATTTAAAGAAAATGAAAGAGAAACGTGTGCAATGCAATACCTGCAAGGCAGAACGTGCCTTCCACGGCAGCACAACTGCAATGCACGAGCACCTGAAAAGGAAGCATGTTGTGGCTGATTGTGACAATGATGAAGAGGGACCGTCATCTCGGTCAGCTAAATTGCTAGTTAGCTGCTAAAATTAGCGTAAACAGAGAGTTAACTTGCTGCTTACTCATATTGATAGCTGTAAAAGTTAACATTAGCAATGACGATTTGATTCATTAGCCTTAGCACACATTCATGTTTTTTCTGTAACATTATAACACAAACCAAAATATGTTTTATATTTTAGATTCTTCAAAGTACTTACTTAAAAAAAAAAAAAAAAAAAAAAAAAAATTCCTAGGTGAGCGCCGTAATGGCTGCCCTCCTGGCAAATGCAAAATGCAAATGTTGGGGCCTCTATTTCGTTGTACTTGTACTTGTACTTGCACAATGACAAATAAAATTATCTTACTTACTTAACAGTCATGTGTTTGAATAGCAATGCTGTTTTCTAACGTTACGTTTCAGTGCTACGTTTATACTTTATGCTAAACAGTTAAATAATTGTTTGTTACAACAAGCTGCATATTTCATTAAAGGTGTAATGAACTATGGTCTTTATATAGCTGAAATCTAATGACAGTTATATAATAGCAGCTGCATTCTAGTGCGATAAGCTGTATGTTTTATATTCAATTAACGTATGATCCGATTAGTCGACTAATCTTAAAAAATAATCGGTGATTAGTCGACTATAAAAATAATCATTTGTGGCAGCCAAATGAGACCAAATGCAGACATCAAAATGAAGTGAAGTGATTTTTCCCAACATTTTTTTCCTTGACAATTTTTGATAAAACATTACATCTCAGCTCGATCTGCTTTTTGAAAGCGAAAGAATACAGTACAACTAATCAGATGAGAACTTATATTTACATACATGCATATGATGTACTGTAACACAGAGAGCCTGTGTATTCTAGAGGATAAAGAAAAGATGGACAATGGCCGTGTTAAAGTGAATTATGAATGTTTTGGGTACAAAAACACAAATGTTATAAGTGGACTATGTTAGGAGTGCTAAAGGTTTGGAAAGTGAGGCAAATTCATCACAGAATTCCACCTATGAACTTTTGAGGGCTGTGCTGTTAGGAGCTGGAACCCAGCTTGGCAGGAGAAAGGGAATGAGGGAGTAACCCACAGAAGCAGGAGAGACACTTGCAAAGAACACAAAACGCTTCAAAGCGCCTCTCCTCCATTGCAATAATCTCTCCCTCTTCTCCTGCCTCCTCTATTTTCCCCCCTTTTCTCTTGCAAATCAACTTGAAGGAGAGGCTTGCGACTTTCCCAATTAACAATGAGGCGGTGATACTGAAATGCCTGCAGTTGGCAGGGGTTTAATAGGGCTACCTCTCCGAGAGGCTTACGGCTACCTGATTCAGAAACCTGGCACCTGCACCAAACGCAGGGGGAATCACTCACGATTAGCAAGTGCTGGGGGGGGGAGAGGGGGAGAGAATGTGCACAAGAGAGAGAGTGAGACAGGATGGGAGGATGGGAATTTCCACCAACCACTGACGGCGTATGGAAGCCAGAGAAGAGCAAGGGGATTATTGCGATTGTGTGGGGTATTCTATCACTTCTTGGCTGTGGAGGAGATGAGAAGAAGTTTGCCAAGATTCATCCTTTAACCTCCACCAGGGCAAGCTTAATACCCAACCAACGCGGGCTCATAGATGGGTTCAGCTTCTTATTATGAGGAGGTGAATAAGCCTTCAAGTACAGTATAGTAGATCTCAGCTCCACGCAAGCAGTTTACAGAACATCCCTCTTGTAACTCATACTTTATGCCTAAGATGAACTGCAGCCAAAAAAGGGATATTTGAATCTGTAAACCTCTGTGGGATGGCTGTGTCACTTTTGGTTGTTTGATTGAGGCTGTATTCTGAGTGGAGTACCTGAGTGTTTGTGAATTTTCAATACAGCATTACATATTGTTCCCAAGAAACAGTAGCTGTAGAACCATCTGACAGTCTTTAAGCTCAATGTCGTTTGAGGTCAAAACAACAAAATTCTGTCCATCTCAAAGATAACACATGTGGACTGCTTTTAAGCACATGCCATTATTTCCAGTTCACTGTACATGGCCTACAGTTTCATATGAAAATTACATATGAAAAATCTACTTCAGGCATGCAAAGTAATGACAAAAAAGTATTAAATGACTTTTAGAGAGTTGTAAAAATGTTAGAAGGGTTATATATAAGGTAGAAAAGGATATAGCTGTCATGCAAATCCCAGGACGACATTCATTATTGGCAGGCAACTGTCCTGTAAAACATTATCCAGAGTAACAGAGTAAAGAATGAATGATATGCTGGGTAATTACAGTCAGAGGTTGTTTGCAGGACAGGAGGCTTCTAGAGCCCATTCCAAATGCACCTGTTGTCAAGGGTTTGATTTGATTTCCCAAACATCCTTCATTGCCACTCCACTTTATATGCATCGGTACAAATGTGACAGGTCCCACACATCTAAATCTGAAAAACTTGTATGCCAACCCCTCAGTTCTGGAGCAGAGGGTCCCTGGTTCATCACTCTGCCGCTAGGCCTCTTCTGGGATCCAAACAGGCAGGCCCAGGGTGTCCCTGACTCCCTACTCAACAGCCCCGGGGGCCAGGGCAGGAAGAATCAAAGCCAAAGCAAGACTCCTTCCTCCTCTCCTCACTCGCTTCAAATCAGTGTCACTGAGAACGAGCTTAAGAGCTTCACAAGAACTCCCCCCATTCATCCTTCCTCCCCTGCCCCGCACCCCTCCAGTTAGAGGAACAGCATTCTCAGAGAACAGTCTCAACACTCACATATGTTCCATCAAGAGCAAATGATTGTGGAAGAGTGGGGCGTGTGGGTGAAAGTGCCTCTCCGAGGTGGACAATGGTGCATTTGGCCTATTCAGAGTTTGGCTTTTCTAAGCCATCGCTCAAATCCACCTCCACTCCCATCAGAACTTGTTAGAGCATTTGGCTGGGCCTTGATCAGAAGGCATAATGGGGTGTGATTGGTGTTAGCAGGCATTAAGGCAACCCAGGTAAGGTATTGAGAATAAGAGGCAGGTGATTTTTCTCTTATGATATAGGAAGGTGAAATCAGTTATGGTCTCTTAACCCAACATACAGCAGATATGGATCTGGTTTCTGTCTAGTTTCTTTCAGAATGGTCTTTCATCTAACCACACGGGTCATGGCTTATCTTCCAAATACACTTCATAATTCATTTTGGTCTATAACACTGAATACGTATATATTTCTGATTTGGACTCTAATCCACTATATTTTACTGATGGCAGAAGAAATGATGTTTTCTTCAGAAATGCTGCTGGATTTGATTAACATTATATGTGCTTACTCGTTCTCGTGTCATTTTGGGTAGAAACTCAGTGTCCATCTATTTGTTTCCAGGGGGACTGAAGCTGGCCGTAGCACCAGTGTGATAATGGTCCGTTAGTTCTTCATGTTCCAGCTTTCCACTGTGTTTGACCGTTAGTCTGTCCCACCCCTCACTTTGCACCAGCCAAGACCAAGCCTGGGGCTCTCCAATTAGAGGCAACTGCACCAGGAGTGGGCCAGGAAACACATACAGCCAGGCCAACACCGGCATCCATCCTTTGCACCCTATTATACCAAAGACCTTTAAGGGTCTGGAATGTGATCCTAACAATCAAACAGTGAACTCTGTGGCTGCATTGACTTCATAGCTATCCTACCCTATGCGGCTCCACTATGGATAAATGCATGCTAGCAAGTCGGGCACAGCAAGGAGAGGCCTATTAAGACAGTTAGCCGGTACTTATGGAGAGAAGGATAATTAGACACTTCAAAGGCACCTGCCTGCCATCCCATGAGGGCTGGAATTCGCTGGCCCCCGCCCCTTGCCTCTCCTCCCCTCCCCATTTAAAAGCATGTTAACCGCTATCAGGGGCTAGCAGGCTAATTTAACTTCTGACATTTGATATCTAAAGAATGAGAAGGATCAGCCGTTTAGCCGGAACGGGATTACTGCTCCATCACTTCCCCCTCCCCCCCTCCAGCTCCCTTGGTCTCTCCCTCCCTCTCTCCTTCTCTCCTCCCTTCCCCCTGCACAAAAAAGTCACTCTCAGTCAGGCCAGATTCATTAATTTGCTCGCCACTAAGCACTTTATCAATGACGGCGAAATGTCGCTGCTTGGAGCGGATCGCCGTCTTGCCGCATTCGCTCCTGTGTGGGTGAGATTTCGGGCCTGCCGAGTGTTCTGCAGTCCAGCCTGCACACTAGGGGAATGCAGGGAGGCTTGGCTCTGTCTGCTGATGGTCATGTCAGGTCACTGGTATCTAGACGATCACAGCAGCATTCAACTTCAAATATAATGCTGTTTTTCTAAAAAAACTTGCTTTGGTGACATAGAGGAAGGCATAAGAGCGTGAGCGTAATGCGATGTGTTATTAACGTTAGCAAAATTACTAACTTCTGTAAAATATTAAGTACATAAGCAGCAGCTGAAGCAATGTCAATTCATTAGAAATAGATTAATATATTCAAAAGGGGAAATATGCTCTAATTTATAGAGTTCTTATTTTTTAACATCAAGAATGTTGCATTATGGGTAGACTTTGGAACCTCTAGCTTTGTGGCTAAATGTGGAACAATGGGATTATACCAGGCCAAAGCAGGCTTTGTTTCAAATTAGCATCATGCTAAATCATATGCTAGCAACATAGCTGTGTTTACTCCAGGGTTGCATGCATCAGACATGCAATATCATTCAAAATTAAGTTAACAACATAATAAAACATTCAATTGGCTTCAGTTAGTTTCAGATGGACTTAGTAAAGTAATTCATGTTTAAACATGGACAAAGGACAACATATTGCCATATACACCATGTTCATATTGACTGGATATAAAAAAACAAAATAATGGCTGTACTGTGGCCTTTTAGGTTTTAAGGATTTAAAGGTACAATACAAAAAGCAGTTCTGAAATTCATCACACAGTGAGGTCTGTTGTACTATACACAAAACCACTGAGTCCAGAGTTAAAACCAGTCTTCAGTTGTGATTGCAGATCAAGTTCAATGTAAAGACTATGTTGCAGGTGGAGAACGAGGTTGTCCATCTTACATGGCTAAGCTCTTTGAAGCCACAGCTGTTAATGCTTACTATTTCCCTACAGCCCCTACGTAGACATACGACCCCTTTCTCAGGCCACCGTGACAATCAGAGTTCCATACTACAAGCCAAAGCTCGTAAAAATAACATGACGATCAGGATTCCAAACCACAAGTCTGAAACCATAAAAATAACATTACAATTTTTTCCAGCAAAGAATAAATGCCATGTCACTGCACATTGGCGCAACTGACTCCATATGTGACTAATTTGCCAAATTATGCAAAAAGGGATTTGAGAGAAGCAGACGAAAGCCATCACACATAAATGAAATCAAACTGCCGTCTTCATGTACGTCCTTGTCAGCATGAAGACCATCACATCTGACACCCATTATTGTGTAGAAACTGCATGTAAGTAATAAAGACATTTAGACTGTGTGAATTAAGCATGTTGTAATTAAACTGAAATACAATACTGGACCCGTGCGTAATCTCTTCTGATTTAGGCTGCAGCTTCAAAGAAGTGAAATGTCAAGATCCATTTCTGAATCAACTCTGAAGGTAAAGATATCCATCCTCGGTCTATCACAATCTAATGAGTCTGTATTGTTCCACTATGACCTGTAAGTAAACACTTCATGCATGTTCTGTGATTTAATGGTGAGCTCTAGAGCCTGTCACTAGATCAGTTGCCTCTAATGTTTAAAGCCAGGCAGATTTCAGGGGATCTTGACATGGCTATGTAGCTGTGGTTTCAATCCTAGCCCTGGAGACAGGATGGAGATATGGAAAATGATCAGACAGAGTTAAGCAGAAAGGCAAATGAAGAATGGCTAGATGAGTGTCTTAACTCTCTGTAAAAAGCATAAAGCGTAGTGTCAGTGACTTACAAGTGTCAGGCTAAGTTGAACTACTCCCTCCATAACCACTTTGCTCTCAAACATAGCAGTCATAAGCTAACACTCAAAAATATAGAACTGCATCAGCAACCAGCATTCTTTCATTTCTGATTACTTTCTTAAATATCTTCTCCCAGAAGAGAAATTGGGCAGGTAGGGTCAATTATGCAAAATGCATGAGGGAGTTTGGCTTTTCACAGAACACAGTGGTGCTTGAAAGTTTGTGAACCCTTTAGAAATAGAAAGAGAATTCCAAATTCATCAAAATAACACAAAAATATTAAACTTGATCATGTATTTACTGAGGAAAATGATCTAGTATTACATGTCTGTGAGTGGCAAAAGTATGTGAACTTTTGTTAAAGTATCTGATGAGACCACCTTGTGCAGTAATAACTGCACAACTGCAATAACTAAACATTTCCTATAATTGATCATCCATCCTGCACATTTGCTTGGAAGAATCTATGAACTGCTTTACTTTACATGAAAATCTTGCTGTTTGCTTGGTGTGTGCAGTAATCAATCAATCAATCAATCAATCAAATTTTATTTATAAAGCGCTTTTTACAACTGATGTCACAAAGCAGCTTTACAGGGTTAGTAATAACACACATCAAATCATTAATCCCTCATCCCTGCAGTAATCAACACAATTAATCAGCCAACCAATTAATCAGTCTTTCACTATTGGAAAAATGGAAAGTGACCGTAGTGACCTCTAACTGGATCTTAAAGAAGACGATGTACCTGTAGGGGTACATTTACATTGTTTGTACCTTGTTGGACAAAAATTGTACCTTTGCAGTCCCTTATTATGAAAGCTTACAGATGTACAAATTATTATCCGATTTTGAGGAAACACAAAGATTTCTCAGAAGGGTTAGAATTAGGACCATGACTAGGTATACGGGTACATTTAAGGTTAGATTGAGGTTTGGTTTAAGGTTAAGTTTAGGGTAAAAATGGAATAGGAAGTATTACCTGAAAAAAAAACTTATTGGTGTTATGAAAAATATTTTTTAATTGCACACCGTATTGAAATAATCATTCCATGAATGGTCACTGGGCACATTCCGAGACGTTTTGCATTCACATAAAGTTAAACTAAGTGAAGCAAAATCAATACCTGGTCTATAAAAGCTAAGACTGTTCTACAATCTGTTACTACTGACCATGGACCATAGATTGATCATCCTTGTTCTGGCTGTCCTAGCAAAGAAAATATACCATTCCGTTTCAGGCAATGAAGACTCACGTGCATATGAAAACCTAACAATCAATGGCAGCTCAACTTTAATAAAGCAATGCGGCTGAATCACAACATGTTAAAATGACAGTGTAATCGATTACAAGGGTTAGCTTGAGTCTGTCTCTGAGTGGTGCATGTGTTTGGGTGTATTGTGTGTGTATGTGCCTGCAGCTGTTCATGTTACTGAGAGGGAGGGAAAAAAGTGTTCATAGTAACTTTCTAACTTTTTGAAACGAGAGAAACATGAGCCCCCGCCCCCCGGCCCCCTGAGGACCCACGCTGGGCTGAAGTTGGGCCAGGCACACACAAAGGCCGCATTGATGAGGAGGCAGACATAATAAAGGCCTCTCCGTAACTCACTGAAATAAAGTCATGGGGTCCCTAAATTGTTCATAAGAGAGACAGGGCATGCTGTGTGCATATGTGTGTGTGTGTGTGTGTGTGTGTGCATGTGTGTACTTTCAAAACTGTCCATGTTTGTGTGTGTTTGCAAACATGGCGTGCACTACATGTCTTTTTAGACAGAGCTAATTTTACATTGAAAGTCCAATGACAGTGACATTTCCATTGAATTGCATTTTGTCCCAGTCATATCAATTTTGTCATATCAGTGACGTGAGGCTTATAGGTTTACAGAACCATCAACAACCACATATTTCTTAAATTTGTTGTGTTTAAAACATATTTTTTCCCCCTGTTTGAGAAAACCAGCTGTAATTGTATCACATGAGCATTTCATAATGAAGTGACCGATACAAATGGTCCAGATTTTGTCCATCTCTAATAAAACGATGTGCTCCTTTGTGATACTAAATAAAAACTCTTGACAGTCTATGAGTAATATATCAACAATGTAACAGCAAAACAGCAGTTGTGAAGCATCTGAATACATTCAAGTATATAAGCTCCCTGGACAAAAAATTTGTCACCTTGTGGTAGTAACTTCAGGGTCTTACAGATGGAGTTGTCTGAAGATGACTGGGTTATAAATACTTGCAGGGTGTGTGATAGGATTCAGAGATTGAGAAGACGTGCTAAAGAGCATTTAGTCTCATTTGATGTGTGGGAAATGGGTCGCAAAGCAAATAATAATTGGCTAAAAGGAGTGATTGGAGTTGGACGTCAAATGCCAAAGAGTGAAGGAAGTAGCTAAATTTGCAGGTGTATCAAAGCATACAGTCATATAGGTCCACCAGCAGTGACAAACGTCCCAGTCTACAGGAAACTCTCATCAGAATTGTGATTCTGCTCCATATATTCATGGTATGCAGTTCCCTGTGAAGTGTTATTTCAGAAATTGGTTGTGAAGAACTTGTTTGACTTCTAGAAGCAGTTCTTTTCTGGTAGTGACGCGATCTTCATTCACAAGCTGTGAAACCCACCAGAGATCCCTTTCAATTTTGTATTTGAGCCACAATTCTGATGAGAATTAGCTGTAGACTGGGATTTGTGCAACTGCTGGTAGACCCTTATGACCATACACCGAAACACCTCCTTAATGTTAGCTGCCTTCCTAAAACGTAAGCCTAACCCACATCCTGGCCCTTATCCTAACCCGAACCTTAATGCCATTCCAAAACCTAAGCCTAAAACCTAAACCATTCAAGATCTAACCTTAACTATAATCTAATAATTTAATCTAATGAGTTCAGCTACAAAGATTTTTTATTTTATTTTATAATTGTAACAGCAAACAATAAGTCCCATTAGATATTTGGGTCAGCATCAAGACTCTTCTCTGTCCTTGCACTGAGGTGGTGGAACAAACTCACACTGGCTGTTCGAGCAGCAGAGTCCTTCACAGTCTTTACATGCAAACTGAAGACTCATATCTTTGTTGAACACTTAAGTGAGCATTAGTTTATAACTCTTATTGTAAGGTATTGTAAAGCTCTTATATTGTGTATAATTGTGTATCCGTCCAGGAATTAGTAATGGTTTTGTTCTAACAGTGTGTGAACTGAAGAGTGGTCTCGACTCTAACCTGTCTGCACTAGCAGAGATAATTCTCTTAATGGAAACTAAACACTGTTGTACATCAGTCTGGATAAGAGCGTCTGCCAAATGCTGTAAATGTCAGATTTTTTGTAATATTTTTTTCAGTTTCACTAGTGTTGCGCAAGAATGCAATACTCTGTATGGTAGGTTCGATTTCAGTATCTGTACCAATGGCCAGCACCTACTGAGCCCTCTGTGTTTTGGAAGAGTTGTCTTGTGTGAAAAGACAACAACAGCATTGATTAGTAAAAACAAGAGGGGTTCGCCCGAGTTCAAACTGTACGGCCTTTTCGTATAATCGCAGATAATCTGACTGTCTGCTGTAGAGACATTCCTTTCAAACTCCGCTCGCTGAGTTGGGCTCTTGGTGTGTACCATCCATGATCAGATCGATCCCTGCCCAGATCCTGCACCAGCTGAGCGTGAGTGGAGGCAGAAGGGCCAGCAATTACACAGGCTGAGCCCGTATCCGATAAAGACAACAAATAGACAGGCCGCCTCTTCTTCCCTTGGCTGCTGAACATTGAGAAGATGCTTTGACAGACAGCCATGCAACCTTTTCTCTTCACTGGACATGCCAATAATTACCAGTCTCCAAACCCTCATGTATGGAGACACACATGTGCAGGCATACATTCACACACACACACACACACGCGCGCGCATGCACACACACACACACTATGTATTTACAGAAAAAGAGAGAGGAGAGGAGAAGGTGGGAAAGAAGCTTCTGTTTCTAATCAATCTGGGGAAGGAGACTTTAGACTGAACCTTTGATCTCAGCTGCTCTCTTGCCCTGCAAGAGGTACAGAAGTTGAGAGACAGAGAAAGAAAGAGAGAAAGAGAGGGAGAGAGAGAAGGAGAGAGAAAGAGAGAAATAGAGAGGGGGGTGAGAAAGTGACAAGATTTAAAAGAAGTGAAAAACAGAGAAAGAGAGAAAAGACAAAGGGACAGAAACAGAGGGAAGGAGAAAATAAAGCAAGAGAGGGAGAGAAGAATCTGAGAGAGTGAGAGAAAGAAAAAAAGACAAATAAAGGGAAATAGGGAGAAAATGAAAATGAGAGACAGAGAAAAAGAGAAAATACATGAAGAGCAATAAAAGAGAAATAAAGTGTGAGAGAAAAAGAGAGAGAGAAAGAAAAAGTGGGTGACAAATGAAAAGAGAGAGGAATAACAGAATATAATAAATTCGCTCAGCAGGGTCAGGACATTTCCACTTTGTTCCTCTCGGTGGGGGACGTCAGTGTCTGCCACCAAACGGACAAGACTGGCAGGATAATCAACTACTGTTGCCCCTTTTCCACTCTTTCTCTGCACCTCCTCCTCTCTCTCTATCCACTGTGGGACAGTTCTTCAGCTTCAGCCACACAAACCTGACCCAGCAGTGACCAGACAGAGAAAAAGAGAGGAAGACAGAGAGAGAGAGAGAGAGAGAGAGAGAGAGAGAGAGAGCGGGGAAAGAGAGAGCATCAGTGAGAGAAAGAGACATCATTCTAAACACGAAGACGTGCAGATGAGAAGATAGAGTTCACACCCAGGAGAAAAGGCTAATCTGTGAAGAGGCTAAAGAATAACACACTGCAATCAGACAGCAACTTCTGCCCTATATTAACTCCCTGTTCATGTGCAGCACATAGAAAAAAAGGGCAGCCGAGCGAGTGTGTGAACTGCCCTCTGTCTTTCAAGGTGACCATTGGAGATACATGAGTCTCAATTCAAGCCCTCAGGACAATTCTTAGTTGATATATTGTACAATATCACAAATATAAGACCTCATGTCATTGAATCACACTTGAATATCCTCCATGCAAACAAATTTAACAACAGAAATTCTCAGTACAATGTTCTTGCGTGGTGTGATGGCCATTCCACACTCAATTTCTCTGCAACTATTGCTCATCATATGAATATGACATTTTTTTATCCCCTTCCCAATGTAGTTGTAGCCAATTAGCCCATCCCCTCCGTTACGCCTCTCCCCATCACTTTTGCAATGTCCCTGAGGGTGAAGTCAAGCACAAGCCTCATCCGTTGCGTGTGATGCCAGCCACCGCCTCTTTTCAAACTACCGCTGATACACCGTCACTGGGGAGCCTAACGTGCTCGGAGGAAAGTGCAGGATCCCCAGCTCTGAATGAACCAATCAGTAGACGCCTGAGCCAACAGGCATTGCAATGTGTGAGTGTAAGAGCGCCATCTACCCACCCAGAGACAGCACGGCCAATTTTTGCTCTCCAACCCCGGTTGTTGATGGCAAACTGCATGACCGGGATTCAAACTCGCGATCCTCTGGTCATAGTGTCAGCGTCTTAGCCTGCTGAGCCCGAATATTACACAGTCATTAGTCATTCCTCTATGCGGTTGTGTTACAATGCCTTTAAGGTTAAGATTTATGTAAATGACCTGTTCTGATTAGCTGCCCTGTATTGCCGCATTCGTGAATCTACAAAAATGTAATACTGTGAAAGTTCAATTGTATTCATAATTTCATTTTAAAAGTTAAACTGTCAAATATTGTATATTCATTACATGCAAAGTGGCATATTTCAAGCCTTTTTTGTTTCAATGTTCATACGGTTTGAATAGTCATTTACTCAAACTCGGTGTGGCACTGTAGTCTGGGTTGAACTATACATAGAAAGTGCACTTTAATGTAAAACTAATTAATGCTGCATCTCCCACTTTGAACACAATATGTGCACAAGTGGGCAGTGCATGATGCTAGCTGATTTGAGGCACAGCCAATATGAAACCTTCAGTAAGGCATTCAACTCAGTGTGTGTTTATGCTTGTATATGTGTTAGACATGGGCAGGCTTGCTGAAGGCCCCTCCACCCTAGTACCAGTGGAGCCTGATCAAATCCGTGTCCCGGGGCAGCAGAGAGGCTATGCTCTCCAAGAGCCCGCTGCCCGTCTCCCTGCTGCTCCAGGAAATGAGCTCCAGAGGAGCCGGGGGCAGACAAGCTTCACTTAGACCCAGTGATGCAGCCTCTGCCCAGGTTGCAGGGACAGGGTTTATCCTCCTGGGCTGGAAAAGCCACAACCGTGACCTTAACTGTGCTAAAGAATTTGGGCTGCATTGTTCATGAGGCAGGCCACATCGCTGGGGGCATCTGGAATAGAATTGGGGGATGAACATTTGGAGGATGTGTTAAAAAGAAGCGTGTCACTTGCAGAGAGAGAAGAATTATGAAAAAAAAGAAGTGAGGAGAGATACAGAGAAAGCAGCAGAGTTTGTGTCTAAGGTCTGACTGAAATGGACCAACTTTAATACCCATTTTAATATTGGTTTGCAGAGTAACACAAATAGAGGAAACAGAAAAAGCCACCGTGTTATATTTTGCACTAATATTTTATTTTACTATTAAATTGAATAATGTATAGTTTATTTGGCTCTGTATATCCATCTATCCATTATCTCATCCGCTTAATCCTGATCAAGGTCGCAGTTAGTCCCCTACCCACTCACTGGGTGCAGGGCAGGGCATTACAGACTATCCGAGCCAAGCCCAGGACAGAGCGGCTCTGTATATCAAACATGCTTAATATATGTTAATATAACAAGATTATATCTAAGCTGCAATTTTTGGACCATTTCTGTTGGTCCTGATCCGCTCATCTCAAACGTTTCAGACAGTAAAGAGTAGAGTTCTCAAATGAGCTGAAAAGAGAAAATGTAGGAAACTTTAATGTGTATCTCTGTGCATGAGAAAAAGAGAAGAAGGAGAAAGAAAGAGAGAGAAAGTGATGTGGGGGGTGTGAAGTGTAGAAACAGTTGATTATGAGTCGCATCAAGTGATCAATGATTTCATTAATAAGACTGATCACACGTCTGCCACTGCTCTGACACGGCCATGAACAATGATCCTCACACAAACTGCAGTGAACAAACGCTCGGGCCCTGAATTACCCCCTTCACACACACACACACACACACACACACACACACACACACACACACACACACACACACACACACACACACACACACACACTCGCACTGTATCCATTCAATACATCCCCCACAAGAGGAACAACGACAAACGGCGAAGCACATAGGTTGGGGGGAAATGACAGAGAAGTGAAAGAAGGCTACAAGGGAGGGGGGGGTGTCAGGATGAACTTCTGTAAGGAGGGATGGAGAGAGAAAGATGGAGGAAGAGAGAGAAGAAAAGTGAAAATCCATTTTGAAGCACATTTTCAATTAGGCTCCACAAGCTGTTATCACAGGTGTGTGAGAATAGGGGCGCGGGTGTGTGAGTGTGTGTCTGCTCACAGCGAGCTGAAATGAACCCTTATCTGAGCTCCACAAAGATGGGCCGCCACAGACTATCTGGAAATTACTTTCTGCCCCGCGCTGCTAACAGAAACTTTATTCCTGTCAGGTGACATTCTCCTCTATTTATTGTTGATCATTTAAATGCCCGCCTAAAAAGAAGGAGGCCCTATCCATCTCTCTACCCCCCCCCCTTCTCTCTCAGACACAAGCAACTCAAGCACAACTCAGTCATCTAAGTCTGTCTCTCTCAACTCAAATCAACTCATCTCACCTCTTTACTGGAAAGACCAAGTTAATTGCCAAAGCATTTCAATCTCAATCAATCAAAGCATTTACCAGACGCCAGTCTTTCAATTAAACAGTACATAACAGGGGCCAAACAATATGAGCATTCTTTGACCATTTTAAAGTGCTAATAACGTCCAAAAACCAATAATCATCCAGCTTTTATTTGTATTTTTATGTTATTATATTTTTATGTTATTACCATTTATGGATGTGAGAGCCATTTGAGATTCTGTCTCGCTTTAAAGCTACTTAAGTCAGATCTCACTAAAATACAGACAGCTGAAGTATGGATCTATTATTCTTTAGTTTCTTAGATTTCAGATTTGCAGAAAATCATCAAACACAAATCAGATTTTAGGACTGGATGTATCCATTATATGAACAGTCTCACTGACTAATTTGCTAAATTGTCACTAAGCACATCAGCTAGAAGTCAAATGTACAGCAAAAACATAATCTCTTAAATAATACAGCACAGATTTGACTGGTTGCTGTTATTTTTCATATATGTTAAAGCTGAAGGTCAGGTCTGAATCCAACTTTATTTGAACATCATAGAATTTTGTGTTGCAGTTCTCTGGTTTATACTGAAAGTGAGCAACTGAATAATTGCTAACTTACCAGGATCTTAAAAGGTGGTAAAAGTACATTAAACCATTAATGTTATCAGAAAATTAATTACTTGTACATGGTTGCATATTCATTCTTCCTTTGGCTTCTTTCATGACCCCTTTTCCTCCTTACACGTGCTCTGGACCCTTCTCTGTGAAGCCCAAAAATGTATTAAATTTACGCAAAAAAAAAAAAAAAAATTGTGTGCACAATGTGCCATTTTACTGGATTTTTCAGGATTAGTCACACTCAGCCCTGCACAAGCAGGGAAAAAAAACTTCCCTTTTTTAGGCGCCAAATTTTGCACCCCGCAAAGCCACTGCACGCATTCCTTTACGATTTTCCTAAGCTCTCTCTTCTCTACTTTTCTCACATTCCCTCCTTATTCTTTCCCTCTTGTCTCAGCCACTCCTTCACAATCTCCCAACTTCCTTCTCTCTCTTTCTCTTTTTCCTCACGTCTTTATGAGCTTTTATCTTTACTTTAGCAGCATGATAAATCTGATAACTACCGACCACTTACTGATTTCCAAATGAACTATGTATTCTTACATAAGTATTAGAAACTCTTCTTGCTCTTTCTCTCTCTCGCTGTTATCTGAATGGCAAGTCCTCTTTCTGTCCCTCTTTCTTCTTTTTTTTACTAGCAAATTATCCCATGACGACAGGGTTTAGTTGGCTAAAGAGTAAGGACATTTCTCTCTCTCTATCCAAGTCCTCCCCCGCCTTTCTCCAACTCTATCTCTTCTCTCCCTCTCTCTCTCACTCACTCTCTCTCTCACCCAGCAGTAACAAAAGAATCAGGGGACTTTGTGGTCCACCTGCCTGGCGATTGCTGGGGGTTGAGGGGGGGAGGTGGCGTCCCCCTGGCCCCTCCGAAAGAGGACCAATCAGGCCATTGTGGCGGCGCAGTGGGCTCTTTTGAGCTGTCAGGCCAGGGGAGCGGCTCCACAGATGAATGCAGCGCTCGGCCTGCGCCGCTCTTTAGCCGCCCATGTGGGAACGCACCCCACTAAGCCTGCACAATTACACACCACAGCTCAACTTTTACATAAAACTTCTACAGGGCAGAGAGAGGGAGAGAGAGAGAGAGAGAGAGAGAGAGAGAGAGAGAGAAGGATGAGAAACACACACACACAGAAAGAGAGAGAGATGAGAAACAGAGAGAGCGAGAGAGAGAGAGAGAGAGAGAAGGATGAGAAACACACACACAGAGAAAGAGAGAGAGATGAGAAACAGAGAGAGCGAGAGAGAGAGAGAGAGAGAGAGGGATGAGAAACACACGCACAGAGAAATAGAGGTGGATGAGAGAGAGAGAGAGAGGAGGATGAGAAACACACAGAAAGACAAAGAGACAGGTGGATGAGAAACA
>BRDA01093834.1:739-27382 GCA_036984385.1 Crenuchus spilurus | reverse complement strand
GTACTGCACATGTGCAGAATTGATTTGGGATCACGTCTTTGGAAGCATGCAAAATTTGAATGATTTTAGGCCAGACTAGGGTGTTTGGCACGTTTCCTGGCAGGGTCGGGCGGGGATGATCACCAATTCTTTTTTTTAACTTGGCCTTATTTAAATAAAGTTGTTCAGAATATTCTCTAAAGGACAAGCTTTTCAATCACTAAAACATAAGTAAAATGAGGTTTATTTCTTAGTTCAAGAGAATAGTGTTAAATGTAAACAAAAATCACACGTGACCCTTTTAATGTGGTCACAATGTGCTGAATGTTCTGAAACATTAAAAAATTTGTTAGCTACATATTTTTTTTGTTTTATTTATATGATAGCTGCTGTCTTGAGTTCATTTTGTGGATGATGGAATATGTGTAAAAAATATGAGAGTAATGATTTGGTGTGTAATCAGTCAATACATATGTTTTTTTTGTTCTAGTGGACAGACTTCACAAACGGGACATTAGCCCGCTGTCCACACTGCAGAAAAGTGTAAGTCTATTGTACAAACGTTTGTCTGTTTCAAATTTGGTTCATTCTCCTAATGTCATTCTGTACTAATTTGGATTTTTTTTTTATGTGAATGATAATAATGTTTTTATATTTTTTATTTGTTTGCACTGTATAAACAAAAATGGAAACTAAATTATTAACAAACATTAATGAATAACATTTCATAACAATATATAAGCATAAGTATAACACTGTAAAATACGGGCAGCCGTGGTCTGGTGGTAAGAGATCTGGTCTTGTGATCCCTGAACAGGTCCTTGAGCAATGCACCTAACCCCAATTGCTCCCCGGGTGCTGTGAATAGGACTGCCCACTGCTTCAGGCACATGTTGGCAGTCTACTGCGTTCACTAGTGTGTGTGTTTCACTGATGGGTTAAATATGGAAGTAAAATTCCGTTGTGTGCAAATCACATTGGCCCAAAGTTAAATCTAATCTAATCTAATCTAATCTAATCTTATGAATGTGAGTTTAAAGGATGAACAGGTGCATTGTTCATTGCAATTGCACACTAATTCATAATAATTAGTATGATGTAATATACAGGTAACAACATGTACTGATCCTTCCATACCTGACTTCATTCACCTCTGTAGCTCATCGATTGGCCAGAGGTACCCAAGGAGGTGGAGCTTGATCTGGTTTGTCTTGTGTATGCTCTTCACAATTGCAACTGCTACCCTGATGGTGAGTATTCTAGGAAAAATTAAGGTTTAGAGATGAAGGTGAATGGGACACATGCCCTCTCACTCTGAAATGTGAATGACCATTACACCTCATTTTCACTCTCTGCCAACTACCTCTTTCTCTATCTCTCTCTCTCTCTCTCTAGGCTGGTACGTGGTGGATTGCACAACAAAACCAGAGGCTCTATGTTCTCTGGGCATTTTTCTTTGTCCTAATACTAATCTGTCTGGCCAGGGCTTTACATTGGGCCTGCCTGAAGATCAGTGAACCATTGCACAATTACACATAAACAAAGAAAAACTGAGGAAAAGGCAAATATGAAGGATTCTGAAAAAATGTCAAAGATGGGCATTTTTTTTTAAATTAATGGCATGTTTTGTGTTCAGCAACTCACCTATAAGCATAAGGACAAATAAACCTAAATGAACTTAGTATAAAATATGGTATTTTATATTCATATTTTAACATTTGTTTATCATTTGAAATTTTAAAAGCTTGTGAGTTAAGTAAAGACATTATATGGCATCAGTAAAGATGAGATGTTGCTGTATGCTGTCCATGTCTGAAAAATGACACTACCACCACCATGTTTCAAACATGTTTTGAATTTATCCTTTTTCTCTTCTGTTTAAGGTTTTCATGCTAATTAGATGATTGTAATTTTTTATAAAAATATTTAGGGTTTGTTAATTCAGAAATGAATAGTTCATTCCAGCTGTTAATTCTTTATGTAGTTAAATTTTGTGATTTCTTTATTATTCCAAATTTTTTCTCACAGCTCTAGTGGTTGTAGTTTTCACAGCCAATATCATAATATAATTAGTATTTCCAATTGCTATATTCAACAGTGCATATTTTGTTTTCTTGCCACTCTAAACCTCTTAGTTTTCTATTCAATTTTCAAAGCCATAAGATTTATGATTTTGCAAAAGGAGCAAGAGATGTGTAGTCAGTACCTTATTCTAAGCTGAATATGGGAAACAGAACACAAAATATACCATTGTTCTCAAACACCAAAGCATTTATCTTTATATCTACAAGTGAAAGACTCATATTTGTCTTTTCTCATAGCTACAAAGCAAAGAACATTTTGACTGTTTAAGTACATTTGGAACACAGTGTACTCCATTATTTTGTCTATTACAAAAAAAAGAGCAAATCTGATCTGATGTTGATTTTTAACTTGTCCTTTAATCTATTGCTTAGGAGAAGTGTGTGCATCTTCAAATCTTAAGGCTTTAGAGTGGTAACTTTTATTGGACAACCTTTAATTATTGAAGTCTCTTTGAGTAGAGAACAGAATAGAAACTGAAGGAAAGGCAAATGTTGCATTTAACTTATTTTAAATGAACTATGTCTGTGTTTGGTTTTCACATGAGGTGCTCTTCTATAAATTCTAAAGCAGAATCCTCATGTAATTACTTCTACAAATTAAAAATGACAATGAGACTGTTATTTTGCACATAAGATGGCAGACGCAAGAAGCTGGTCCTAAATAGTATATTTTAAAGCAATGTCCAGATGTGCAATCACCATCTTATTATAGGTACAAATGTATATATTTTTTAATTTTACTAAAATGTAATCAATGAGCAAAGATGTACTCTGCCTGTTTGGGTACACGTTGCCTTCTATTGAAATGTCTGAAACTAGATTTTCAGTTACTTTTAAAGTGAGTAAGAAAAGTAGTCAATGTGCGAGTGTTATGAAGATTAGAAAGTCAAACCATTGAAATAATGTAATTGCAAACTAACAAACCTGTGGTTGTCCCCAAACATTTGACCAATGATCATAACAAAATGCTAAATTTCATTTCATCATACTAAGTCTTAATAGCTCAGAAAGTTGCCCACTTTCTGGCCTTTCTTGAACTAAACTCGGGCACAAAAGCACATCTCATCTCAGAAATAATGTGATATTAAGAAACGAAAACAATATTAGTCCTGAATCACAGTGCCTCTAATTAATGTTACACTATCAGTCTTACTCATTATACTGGCGGCTCAGATTGAGGTGATCATATTTAACTATATATGTAACGTCAATAGCATGATTAAGAGTTAGCTAATTAATTTCTCTTTCTTTATTATTGCATATCATCACTGTCTAAAACATCTTCAAAACTGTAACTCTACCAGAAAAGGCAACAACATTCTGATCTTTTAATGTACATTTTAGTAATTGATTATTTCAAATCATATTGGACCATCTGAAAAACTGAAAAATGGAGATACATGGTTTTGGCATGTCAGTGCTGATCTGTTAATATGACACTGGATTTGTTGTGAAACTGCATTTATTGTGAAATGTAAATAATCTTGTACTGTACAGTGAATAATAATCCAGTCAGTCAACTAATCTGTCCATATTTAATCATTTTGATAATAACTGGACAGCTGATCTTAGCTGAACCTTAATATGTATACTACAGACTCTAACTCAACTTATTACTCTACTTTTTCCTGTTTTGTTTTAAATGCACAGACAACCAGTAGTAATTTTTTGAAGGTGTGATTTGTTTACATGCTGAGCAACTAAGCTGTGCAGTTTTTCTGATGGTTTATTTGTTAGAGATGACTATCGATGCACTACATCTGTGATAGAGAACAAACTGAACATGCTGATCAATGTTGATTTATTGTTGACTGTTTTGTACATTCCTATGTTACTAAAAACTTTAATAAACCCTACCTCTGTTCTAAGAAATGTATGTGTAAAATGACGATTCTTTTTGATTTATATTTGTACATACCGTACATACACACACACACACACACGCACACTGTGTACATATTCATTTTTGCACATAAAAGTGCAATTTTGTGATTTCTACCAAATATACTTCAAAATATTTTATTGAAAATGAGGAAATGTAAACCAGATTATTACTCACAAATCTTTTATTCACTGTAAATGAATGCACATGTGTGAGAAAAAAGTACAAACCTGTCACTACAGAAAGACAAATATCAAGGAATTAATTACTTATGCAAATTTTATCACAAAATTCCACATGAATGATTGGCTGACAGATTAATCTAGTGGTGTTCAGTCTTGTCCATTAAGGATCAATATGACTGCAGGTTTATGTATCTACCAAGCACCTGGTTCTACTTGTTTAATCACATTCAATCTTCTAACAGTTGGTCTGCTTTGTTAGAATAAAAACCTGCATACATGCTGGCCCTTCGCCCATAAAATGAGAAACTCCTGGGTTATTCCATATCATATACACAAAGACCTGGTAGGCCATTTTGTGGATTTTCATGAAAAATTCATACAACCATGCAGATGTTTGACCCCAAATTGTTTAAAGTTTGTTCTTCTAATTCTAATTTGTACTAAATCACATCTTCAGTATTCAGATGAACAGCTTACAGAATCACTGAACTTGTACTGAAATTTTAACTGGGTATAACTACAACACGAAGACTTATCACTATTAAATAAATAAGTCTGTTTCATGTTAAACTTCTACAAATTAAATTTTCTGTGACACATTTGGCTTTTAAATCTTGTATTTTCCTGTAAGTGACTAACCTGTACATGGACAGTTATGGTTAATTAACCATAACAACAATTAACCTACAAATACAAGTACAAATGTATTTCAGTTTTAATAATCTGTTTCAATTTCACAAAATAATTTGTGAAGTAATATTCATAATACCAATATTATATATATATATGGTCATAATATTTCATCAGAGTGCTTCTTTGCGTTGTAGGGTGTATAGGTATGTGACTGGCCATACGAGGGCACTTGTAAGTATAAATCCTGCTTCATGAAATGCCCCCAGGTCAAAGCAATATTCTCAGTGATGCATTTATCCTGACTGACTTACTATTTTAGGTCAGTTCAGTCATTCTGTAAACAGATAAACCCAATTTTAAAGACAGCACAAGTGGCATTGACAAACTGGAAAAATCCCTACATGAATTTCCTTACGATCCAGAGATTTGAAATAAATTTTTTGACTGATTCTTAGAGAAAGTCATGCGAGTTGCCAGACGCTTCATGGGTTAGAATGGAATAACTGCTGCATTTCAGCTTTTCAATAAGTCACATTAGTTACTGTACATCAGTGGCTCAATGATGCAGAAAGGGTTACTTCATATTCAGTTTTGAAGGGTTTTATAATTTGAACTTAATTAAAAAGTAAAAACAAGTCCATTAGAAATTTTAGACTTTAAAACGGGCAAGCCAAGAAACACAAATCAGAACAACCAAGAAAAATCATTTTGTTCTATATGGTCTCCAAACATATTCATAGTCACAATATAGTCAGAATGTGGCAATATTCAGATAAGGCACAAATGATAAAACACCTAAACTTGTATTCTGAATAAACAGCATAGCCTTTACTGCAAAACTATTTTACTATTTTGTCATATTTAGAAAGAAATCTGAGATCATGGTTTTTTCTTACTACAATGACATCATGCTCTAATTATATTGCCAGAATTAAAAAAAATATATATGTTTTCATAAAAGTAATCAGCTCAGGTAACCAGAAATCAGATTACTATTTTTTACTGTTTTTAAGAGATGCAAATATAAATTTTACAACATCAAATAAAAAAAGTTGGGACAGTATGGAAAATGCATTTTTTTGTTCATTTGCTTTTTACATTTATGTTAACTTTTATTTCACAGCTAACAGTATGAACCCAATAAAGTCAATGTTTTGTCTGGTCAACTTATTTTTAACATACATCCATTCCTGCGTTTCAGGCCTGTAACACATTTGAAAACATTTGGGAGGGTAAAAAATGTACCCCTTTGAAATGTTGCTATTCCTTCTCACAGCACTTAAAATACGTATTGGCACCAAAGTGTTTCAAGTGTTACTTTGTCCCTTTCTTCCTGCAAACCCTTCTTAAGTTGTGCAACAGGATGGGGTTTTTGTCACATTTTTTGTTTCAGATCAGGACTGCAGACAGGCCAGTACCTGTACCATTTTTTCTGCAGCATTGGCTTTGTAATGTTTGCAGTATGTGGTTTTGCACTGTCTTGTTGAAAAATGTGCCTGAAAAAGTTGTCTTGAGTACAGCATGTAAGAAACCCTGCATTTTCTAGTTGCATTGTCCATATTGTCTCAACCTCTTCTGATTTGTTTTTTTTTTTGCATGTTCCTAATAAAGTATCTTAATACACTCTCATTACACCCACATCTGGCACTACAAAGCAGTTCTTCCTTGTTTCAAATGCAAGTCATTCAATTTCTTTAGCAAAACATACAACTACAGACAAAAGATGATACAGATATTGTTGCTCTCCTTCTTCATGTATGATTTGTATATCTAGCTGGATTCCCTTTGCTCAGTTTCATGGTTAAATTGAACTGACTCAAGGCATTCTGAAATCATTTAGACCAGTCTAGGACTTTGAAATTTTTGAAAGGATATTGTCATTGTCCAAAGAAAAAATAGTATCTCAGATATTGTAAATTAACGTGAGAGTCCAACAGCTTTCTTTGATATTAGTGTAAATGAAGGTAAAGAGATTTTATTCAAAACTATCAATCATAGTGAATTGTAAAGGATTTGCGCTCAAAAACTGGAGATACTTGTTATCTTTTAACAATGACATATATTTCATTATGCTAGAATTTCATTACCTTAACAGATGTGAGTACACTCTTCTCCCCATCAGTCTGATTGTCCACATCTTCTTCCTCTTCCCCTTCTTCTTCTTCTTCATCTAGCTGGAGGCTTCCAGAAGAGAAGCGCATGCGGGCTAGTGGGCCAGAATGTACCACTTTTCCCAGAGCAGGGCAGTAATATGGATAGAAGGGGTCAGAGTCTGAATCACTGTAATTCCCAGTACCAAGCACACACAGTGAAGTGGGCCTATCAGGTATGGGCGCAGTGCTTAGAGGGAGATAGGTGGGCCTAGAAGGTACCTGATGTCGCGAAAGGTGAGGATAATATCCCAGAGGCCGGAATTCTGAAGCATGGGCGGCAGCTGAAGAGGCAAGTGTAGGTCTCTGGAATTTTACATTTGGTTGGCTTGAGGCTCGGCGAGGTAAACCAGTCTGAAAGGTGGAGTCATCGCTGTAGTGCCCCACTTCCATCCTTCCCATGTTGACCCTTCTGTTCAGGCCCACCCCTTGATCTCCTGCTGATAGGGGGTATGGCCTTGATCCAGCCAATCCCATCCCTGAAAGACGAAGCCTCTCCAGATGCTGCTGTCGCCGTGGTGGTGACAAAGAAGAGGCAGGTGAAGAAGAGTGGCCAGTGTGCCTGGACAAATGCTTCAGAGGGGTGAGACTTGGATGACCTTGTGTTAGTCGGTCCAAAGAAGCAGAAGTATGGTCCTGCAGCAGGTAAGGGTATGTTGGAAGGGGAAAGGTAGGTAACACTGGGTGGAACTGTAGGTGAGGGCTGTTGGGATAAAGGAGAACCAGGTGCTGAGCACTTGGTGACTGGCGTCTCCTTGCCCGCGGTTTTTGGGACCCCCTACCTCGTCGTTCTGCTCCTGTTGTGGACATAGAACGCAGTTTTGGAGAAGCAGACTTGCTTGAAAAGGCTGGGTTTCTTGACAAGGGCCGAGATCGCTCAAGCTCATCAGAAAATGCATCCACATGCTGCTCTGAAACAGCAAAGTGAGGAAATGGATGGGCCTGTTCATAGAGCTGCAAAAACACACACAAAGCAGAGCTTAATCCTTTGCTAATTTATAAACATTTTATACTCTGGCAAATCACCACCATGTATGACATTTCACATGTGCTTCTCTTTCTAGAAGCAAGGGATGGGTCAACTTATAAATTGGGACATCTTACCTCACTCGCCCTTAAAGGTTCACATGCACAGATACACCCATCTGCCTCATCATTAATACCAAATAACACAGAATCAAATAACATTTATTATCTCTTACTGATGGTCTGGAACAGCAAGTCTGATCTGTGGCAGCTCTGTCTCACAACTTACAGGATCTTAAATTATTTTCTGCTGTCTTTGCCACAGAGCACATTCAGAGGTCTTGTAGAGTCCATGGCTTGGGGGATGGATCAGTTTTATGTGGCATGTGGAGGGCTGACAATATTACCAAGTTAGTTTTAATGTTATGGATGTCAACAATCAAGGATTGTTTTTGAGATTGAAAAAAGGTAAATATAAGACTCAAAATGAAAGCTGTTTTTTTTTCAGTATTATAACATATGATAGATACTATATATAAATCACATGAATAATGATGGTTAATTGGCAGATGAAGCTGTTGTGTGGTCATGGTGGCAGTCCACAGGCAAGAAGAGTTGGAAATTAGAAAGGATATCAGAGGGGAAAAGTACATATTTATTCCAATCTGGCAACCAATCTACCCTGAAATAGCACAGATTCAGACTGTATGATGTGACGTCAGTTCTCAGGAGTTTTTCTAATTGTATTTTGTCAGCAGTGTGTGAATGAGGGTTATTTATTGTGCCAGATTTCTCAATAGACAGTTTCCTCGCTTTCAGAAAATTCCCCAGATTACCATCAGGCGATAAAGACAACTTTATATGTGGGCAAAATGTACTTTACCTGTTTAGAAACATCAGTGAGTAAGTCAGGGGAAGATTTGCATTGCCGAGATTCGTGGTCAGATTTGCAGTGAGACCTGAAAATAAATACACACAGAGAGAGAAGTCATGTGTTCATTGTTATGCTGAACAAACAGATGATTTGCTCAACCAGGCTGTCCAAACAGACAAGTCAAATAAAAGTCTTACCTCTCAAATGGTAAGTGTTTGTGCTCTCCAGTTCCAACACATTCCAGGAGTTGCTTCTGTGTCCTGCCACTGAAACACATTGAGACCACACTTAAAAGTGGTTACTCTCATTTAAAGCAACAGCTGCACGAAAATCTTTAAACATTACATGTTTTCATTTCAGTTTGTATATAAACTTTCAGATCATCATATCAACATTGGGCAAAATGTCAAATATTTTATAGACTGAATGTAAATCTAGCTTGAAGCTCAGCTGCTTGTGTGCTGTTGTGATGACTGTAGCCTTCAGTTGATGTTCCATTGATGGCTTTCTTTGTAAATGTTAATTAAAGCGTTTCTAGTTACTTTCATGAACGTATCACTGAAGCAACACTATTCACAAGCAAACAGTAATAATATCCGTAACATTAGTAATAGAGATTTCAGCAGACTACACTCTCAAAATGAATGTATAGTTGAAGCACTCTTGGCCATGATGGTGGAACTCTCATAGGGTGCCTCTGGGAGCCATTTAGTTAAAGAAAGAGGTTCCCGCCTCTTCTAGATTAACAGTCTCCCACATTTCTGATTGAGTAGGCTTTCATCTCAGCTTGAAACACTGATCTGTTTACACTTTTTTTAGAGTTTTTTGATAAATTGTTTATGTTGTAAATCTGTTTAATCATGTTTTTGTATTGGTTTGTATTATTTCTTTTACATTTTATGTAGATTGGGTAAGTTTCTTAAGGCACTTAATTGGCTATTTTAGGTGCCTTTAATCTTTTAGTATAAAGTGAATAGTGCTTATGGTAAAGCTATGAATGCCTGTCTGTGCTTAAACATCTATAAAAATTACATGTAACGTTCATATATAAACTTTAAATCAGCAGTAAACTAACAAAAACAACAGCAAAGTGGACGAATAAGCAAATAAAACAAATGCTATATATTTCTATTAACTACACAGTTATACAATTATGAAATATTTTAATAGTTTGACCCAATTTTGTGGTAGATTCAGCTCACTATGTTTAATCTACTGTATAAAATGTATGAAAATAGATCTGAGAAGATTTTTTGCTGCAATAAGAAAAGAAGAACATAAATGAACCTCCTTCCTTTAACCTCAGGTGTAATTTGAGTAATAACACTATTGCATCACACACTGTCTTAATTGGACTGAAAATCAACAACCTTTCAACATTCTACTTACTGTTTCTGTCTTGTTCTTTTTGACTGTACCTGTATCTGAAGCTGGAGCCTTTGCTGGAGAGGAGGGATTTGTGATATGGTTTTGGCTCTTCAGCGAGGCGGAAGAAGGCATGGTACTCCACACACATTTTCCAGAAAGTCTTGCATACATCTCTGCTCGCCATGGTGAACTCAACCATGTCCCGCCGTGAAGGCTGTTAGTGGACAGCAAAGCGAGTATTCAGGAAAAAAAATTATATACAAACTATCATACAAACCAGTTCTGCCATAAATACTCTGATGAGGATATCAGTGGAGATTTTAATTATTAGGGTCTTTGGCGTAGGTCCCGGCTACAGCCCAGGTCTGCAGTATTCAGTCTACAGCAGAACTACTTTTTAAAAATTTGATCTACTCTGCGCACTGTTCAGTGAAGCAAAAGGGAGACACATACCAAATACATGAAACAAATGAAATTAAATAATTGAAAACAATACAAGATTTTGGTAACATTATTACTATTGTTTTGTAGAACTGAACATATCAGTGAAGTAGCTGTTTTGAATCATCTGAATGCATTATCAGGCTCTCTCAAAGAAGCACTGCTGTATCTGACACACTCTCACCAGAGTGACACACACAAACACACCACCACCACATCAATGTCACTGAGAATTATTTACTACCAAAATAATAGCTGCTCTGTGGGGATCTTGATCATTGAAGAACAGAGTAAAAGGAGGTTAATAAAGTATACAGAGAAACAGATGGACTACAGTCTCTAATGGTAGAACTACAAAGTGCACCTCTATGGTCAGTGAAGCTAAAATGGACAATGAGTGTAGATACAAGGAGCTTGTTTTAATGAAGGAGGTGTATGAATTGTGACAAATGCTCACTCTCACTGCTGTGTTATGACATTAATGAATTGTTTGATCTGTGAAGGTTCATTAATAATCAAGTTTTTCTCAATAGAAAATAAAAGCATTGGGTTGATTGTGTAAAACAACACAAAGTAGATTGATTTGTATACATCAATCCTTAAAAAAGAAGTAGATATTTCCATCCATCTATCCATCCATTCATTATCCCATCGACTGAATCCTGATCGGGGTCACAGTTATTGCCCAACCACCTCACTGAGCACAGAGCAGGACATTACACTATTGTAGAAGTCTATATATGAGCAATATAAATCTCCCTCTCAGTCTATACAGGTTTTTTTTTGTTCCATATTCAAATAAACAAAACAAACTATCTATATATATATATATGGAAATATGTTATTATTTTGATGTGTAATCAAAAGTATTTCCGGTAACATTTTATAATAGCTTTCATTAATAGCTCATTAACTAATGATTAATAACTGTGAACAAATCATTAGTTCACGAGAATTACATTAACAAATGATTTACTAATGATTTGTTCAGTTATTAATCATTAGTTAATGGCTTATTAATGAAAGTTATAAAGTGTTACCACATTTCCTAATTAAATAAATAAAAGTAAAATAAATACATAAATAAAAGCATTTTCATTAGATGTCTCAAACTTTTGAGAATGTACTTAAAATGTATGGTGCATATTTAGGCAATTTTATTTTAGGTACAAATACAAATGTATGTCTGGTTGTGTGAAAATGTGTTTATAATTGAGGTTTATTAAATACTGAACTTTATGCTATGGACCCTACCCCAGCCTCAGTGTGGAGTTTAATAAGGAAGTGTCTCCTCTTGAAGCTTAGCTTGCGTATCTTGGCCCAACTGAAAGTGTTGATCTTCGTGTTACCCTTGAAACAATGAAAAAGACACTAGTGTCAAATAGCTGGAGACAGCAGTGATCTGCATTCACTGTGGCCTGTTGTGTTACCTGAAATACGAGTACGCCCATGTGAGTTACAGCAAGATTGATCCTCATGCCTTCTCCGTCATGAGCAGGATGTGGTCGAATGCCATACATGTCCAACTTCCGAGCGACTTCCAGCAAATGCACGTCTGACTGGGCAGGAGTGTGACCTCTGCACATAAAAAAGAGAAAGTTATGTTACAAACTTCTGTGAATTTAGAAAACAAAGTGGACATTAGTAGGCCACAATCCTCGAGTTATGTTTATGTAACCATTAGGAATTAAGACAAAAACCTGTGTTTCTTATGGAATCGAATGATCTTGTGGTCTAGATACTCCTGGTTTGGCACATACTGCTTATTCTCCAAGTGATGAGCATCCAACTCTTCATCATAATCCCCAAGTTCTGCTACAGAGAGAGTAGAACAAAGGTGAGCCAGTGAGACTAAGAGAGAAGCCATGTTTTATTCATTTAGTGGCACAAATTCAAGTACAAACCCACAAACCACTTCAGTATTGACACATTTACTAATATTTTCATGGGAACATGACTTTTTATGACTTCTATTTTTTCTCTAATTAAGTGAATGAAATCATCTTTAACATGGGTACCATATTTATATTGTCTGTAATATCTTACAAACCAGTTTCTTTTTATACAAAAAAAAGTACACCTTGCACAGTTTAGGTAAACATAACATACAGTCTAAGTTTGCATGTAACCTGATGTGAGTAAAATTACCCTGTAATATATGAGAGACCAGCAGGGCGGCACTATTGTCATTGCAAGTGAGACTGCCATTAGACAAGTCCTGTTTTATCTGCAGGGCAAACAAATACCTGTCGAAAATCAGAGCAACAATTAGTGACCTGATATAAGACTATACTACATACCTATTTACCTATATATACTAATCAGCCATAACATTAAAACCACCCCATTATTACTACACCCATTGTCTATTCTATCAGCTCCACTTACTATATAGGTAACACACCACCACATCAGTGTCACTAAAGTGATGTGGATCCACCACCCAAATACGTGCACTGTGGGGTCCTGATCATTAAAGAACAGTTGAAAGGAGCTAACAAAGTACACAGAGAAACAGATGGACTGCAGTGTGCAATTGTAGAACTACAATGTGCACCTGTATGCTCAGTGGAGCTGATAAAAAGGACAGTGAGTGTAGAAACCAGTTTCTGCAACACTATGGCTGATCTATGCATGATAAAACATCTATAAAGTTTACATATAAAGTTTATATCCATCACCATCAAAATAAGCCTCAGGTCTCATAGCTTTAGACTGATGCTCTCGTTTTTAAACTCACATGCTTGTTTACCTGGTCAAACCTTTCTGTAGCTGTCCTGGGTCAGGTGGGAAAAACTTCACAATAAAATGGAAAGCCAGATCACTGGTGTCTGAAGAACACATCACAGAGTAAATTAGTAGTGCAGAGTGAAATATAACATTCATTCGTTTTAATTCATTCATTTGTGTTTTTATATCATTAAACAAGTTCAAGTAAAACATGCTTTTAGTTATTGTCTCATATCTCCAGAGTAGCATCAGCCCTGTGAACAACTTTTGATTAGTAGCAAGTTTTCTGAACATTACAAATGTTACAAATTTGGTTCTTAGAATGTTTAATCCAAGTTGTCTAGATGTTTCTAGAACACTTTTATTTAACATTTTTTAACATCCCAGTAACATTGCTGCAACATTCTAAGGACCTCACCTACAGTACATTAAAATACTTTACTATAGGCAAATCAGAATTGTTTTTCAAATCCAATCTGCTGGGATGACTGTCCACACTTATTATTGGCAAATATGGAAACAAAGTCTACATTTTCTTTGGTGGTGGATAAGTGAAGGGCGTCTATCTAAAAATCTACTGATATTCAAATACTTTCAAAATTAGCACAATTTTAACACTAACCAAAAAATGTACCTGCTTAATTTATACTAGTTATGTCATCTCTTCATCATTACCCTACAAGTACATATCTGTCAGGCTCTGATTACCATCTAGTTCAATTTCAACACTGATAAACATACAGCACACTCACTCTTGATCTGTTTAGCCACTGGCTTCAGAAGTTCCAGCCACACCTAAAAGATGAAAATATGAATGTATTTTATTTTAAATGAGTCCATCATATGGACATGACAGTTGATATGTACACTTAATAAGAATACTGTCAACTTTCTAAGTTACAGCTGGAAAATGTTGTAATGACACATTACAGGTACTTTGTAAAACAACACATATGAACATTTTACAATCAAGAATTGACGCATACAGGCCTATAACATGTGGACTTTTAATACCCAGTTGACATAGTGACATCAATTAATTATTGACTTTTTTTATAGAATAATAATTTTGGTCAAGTCTGAAATTTCAGGATCATACTGTGTTTGATCAATTACACTAACAGTGAAAACTACTTTCAACTAATGTTGGCAGAACTAACATTAATTATATATTGATTGTCTTCACTGTTAATGATTATAACTTGAATGTAACTTGACTGTAAACAAAACTTTGCTATGGTACAAGACTTAACATGGCTGTGACAAAAACTGGGTTGACAATATAAGGTAGATATACAATATACAATGATGGATGAAGCCTGCAATGATATGACATAACTGGTTGTGGAGACATGATATGGACGTAAAGAAAAGCACATGGCGACAGGACGACATGTGGGAAACATGTGGGCAGAGATGGGGACAGGTACAAGGCTACGCTAAGACTACACTTAAACAGTCACATTTGTTGTTTAAAACAAACATTTTTGTTGCAAAAATAAATCAGCCTTTCATATACAGCCAGGGGTGTTGTAGTGGGGGGAAAAGAGTTAACAGAGCCCCAAGTTGGGGGAGGGCCCTTGAGGAGTCTGGAATTTTGTTTTCCTTTAAAAATTAAAGAAAATAATATTTAATAATAGGACGGGGGCCTTGGGACTGCTTGTGCATAAGGCCCAGGATTCAGTGCTGTATACAACTATTAATGACCTGTAGATACCATAATTATCCAGTAATTTATATAACAATTGCATATTCATCTTAATTCATGTATTTTATCAAATTTATTTCAGTAACTCACATAGCTGCCATTGTGATGTCGGAATTCCAGGCCAAAGTACTCTTTCTCCAGGAGCTTTAGATGACCACACACTTTATTGAAGAAATCGCAGCCCATAATCTTTTGCTGCAAGAGGATTACAGAAACAATGCAAGTAAAGAGAATTTAGATGACAATGGGTTTACATTTACACTAAGTATAATTTACAGCAGCAGTAATAGCAACAACTATGACAACAACCATGTAGCTAATATTTTACTAAGAAATATTTTATGTAGAATGATGTAGAACTGTTGAAATTATGATCCAGCAGCAGAAGATTGAGCTAATTCTGTGGCAGGCAACAAATTGCTGACTCTCCTTGTTAAACATATCAATAAAAATT
Organism: Crenuchus spilurus; assembly: GCA_036984385.1. Lineage (NCBI taxonomy): Eukaryota > Metazoa > Chordata > Actinopteri > Characiformes > Crenuchidae > Crenuchus > Crenuchus spilurus. Next base: position 11,928 of record BRDA01093834.1, on the reverse strand, counting down.
TTATTAAATGCTGTCAAGTCAATTCCAACTCCTGTTGACAATGTGGATAATATTTCTCTGGAACATCCTGTTTTACCGGAACATTACTCTTTTACTTTCAACTGTTTCAAAGATAAAATAAGTCTTTTCCAGTTGTAACCCTTCCATCCCTGCTGTTTCCGTGACCCCGCATTTATCCACATGCCTCATTTGTTTACATTTCCCAGTGTGCTCTCTATTTGTTTACGTCTTTCATGTATCTTGTTCACATCATGTCTCCACCCCCAGTTAACGTCATATCATTGTACAGCCCTGCCGTCTCATTTCATGTAAATCTTTGTTTGCAATATAGCCTCCCTAGTTTGTCACAGTCATCATCTGTCATTATACATCTTTCACAGTTGTATGTGTGTATGTTGTCATAGTCAATATACATCTTCATAGCTTTCCACAATCTTGAGTGTTGTTAATGAAGACACATTTTTGATATCCCCGCTGCATCCTTTTCTTCTGCGCCATTCTCGATGTGACACAAGTGAACTGGTTCCTCTTAGTCAAGCATTCATTTATTTGTTTTCTTTACTGTCAACGTCCTCTCAAACATTTTCTCTGACACAATGTTCAAAGACATCAATGTTCTTCCTGTCCAGCTTTCACATCCATAAACAATCAGAGAGAAGATCACAGTTCTGATCTTTGGAGAAATAAATAATTACATTTGACATTTTTTCCAGAGATGTGAAAATATTTGCCAGTTCCTTCATCCTTGCTGTAGTAGAGCTACAAAAACATTGTGCAGCTCAGTACAGTTTGGTCCATTACAGTTTCACATCAGGTTGAATAGAGTTTATGAAAAAAGTTTTTTTAAGCCTGTCCAACACTGCAACCAGTGCTAAAAATGCATTTATGAGTGGACCAGGGCCACATCACTTCCGTGCACTGTGACTTAATTAAAAGTAATTTTTCCCCCCACATTATCTTCTTCATTGTGATTACATCTAAATACTTGCACACAGAACTATGATGTAACGTGAATGTAGCTCTTTTCCTTGAACTTTCTCACATGAGCCAAGTTGGTGGTAACTGCCCACACACAATCATCTGTGACGCTCAACCCCTTTAAAATACAGGGCTGCTATCTGATGAGTGTGTGTATTTGTATGTTCATGTGTGTGTGTGTGTGTTTGTGTGTGAATGTGAGGGTGAAAAAGAAAGAGAGGAAACATTCCTGAACCATATATTTACTGCCACAGTGGGGAAGTGAACATTGATATTATCTTGTCACAGGCCAAATTAAAGACGGGGGTTGGAAAAAGAGCACTTGGAGTGAGATGGCTGGTAAGAGATTTAAAGAAGTATGTTAAAGCATAAAGAATAAAACTAGAGTAGCATGCACAGTATAGAGTATTATGGTCAGTTTAACATGGACATTTTTTAAAAATGTTATTTTTTTACTAATGTAATTTGACCTCTACATTTAATCTATCTGTGCAATGAAACACACACACACACACACACACACTAGTGAACACATTAGGCTGTGAGAACATGTGCCCGAAGCAGTGGGCAGCCCTATACACGGTGCCTGAAGAGCAGTTGGGGGTTAGGTGCCTTGCTTGGGATTGTACCGTCAACCTTCTGATCACAGGACCAAATCGGTAACCAATACTAGATCTCAATAATCACCTAAATTACTAAGTTGTTTCTGTATAAATACACACCAAAAATCTCTCAACCTGCTTGAATTACATCCAGATCTTAATTAAAGTCTCACTTAATTAAAGTCTAGTCAGTGTGGTTTATGGCGCAGTATGACTTAAAAAATCATAAAAACTTGTGTAGCTGAATGCTGCATCGGCCATCTTGGACAACGGCTCTAAACAGGAAGTGGTGAATCAGTTGTAGCGATGATGATTGTCCTAAACATAGAGGAATCTGGTCTAAGATCAGTCTTCTCCCAGCCCTGCTACTGTCTGAAGTGGTTGCATGTAGCAGTGATCTTATTATTTTATAAAACTCAAAGTCATACTGTGTCCTAAACCACGACTAGTCTGTGAGAAGTTCTAGATGTAAATTGAATTGGTTGAGAGAAGTTTGAGTGATGTATTTTTACAGAAATTACTGGGCTATTTGGTTTACCATTGGATTTTGGTGTTTGTTAGCAATGGTAACCTCACAGCTCCACTTTATAACTAAAGAAGCAAACTTTAGATTCCAAACATGTATTGCCTGAGTGATTATATCTGGGAAAGTGAAAAAAAAATGTTAATTTTATTTTTTTAATTATATAATCCCATATGAGTCTCACAGTGGGTAAATGTGAAGATTTTACCCATCATTACAATGAAACACACACACACACACACACACACACTAGTGGTGGGTTTCCCTATCCATGGTGCCTGAAGAGCACTTCAGTCATAAGACTATATCGCTACAAGCAGGCCATGGCTGCCCCAAATATCAATCTTTATTTTAAAGGTTCCATGCAGACAGGGGTCTTGTAAAGGGAACCCTGCTATTTGCTTTAGTTGCTGTCAGATAATGCACTTGAGCATGCTAAACTGACCCATTTCCCCAGATGTATTGTTGTTTTCTTGTCCTAGACATGATGTAACGTCACACGTCTCCAGGGCTTTGCGTCGTCTGACCTTTCATAATAATGGCAGCTAGAAATACAGTTTCTGTGTGTACTTTGACACAATTTTTTACAAATGATCTGATATAAACTTTTGACAAGAAATGTTTCAGTATATTCAGTTAGAGTCAACTGCATTGAGCATTAAGAGTATTATTTACACATGGCTGAAGTCCTAAATAAAATGTACTAGAAAATACAGTGTGGGCCTGTATTTCAAGCTTTATAAAGCAAATCTATTTGAAATTACTTAACAATATGACACAGCCTGAGGAAAGTATTTGATGATATAGTTACGCAGTTTGCATGACGCTCACTGATGGATATTAGTTATTACATTCATCTGATAACACCAGTGCAGAACTAAAAAAATCAACATATCTTGGTTGATTATGTTTCAGCTAAGAGCAAATTTGATCATTTTGAAGTTACAGAAAAATTGCTTTAGGCTATAATTTGTAGATTGCATATTATTAGCCTTGGAAACAAAAATATATTACATTTATAATGATATTCTGTAATATATTTACCAGACATTCTTGTCATGTTAACCACCACAAAATGTGATAAGCACTATAAGGCATTGTCCATATTCATTTTATTAAAATGTAATGCTGTACAGATGTGTATATAATTTGTAATGCTTTAATTTTTAAAGCTTCTGTGCAAAGTCTTAACCTAAATACACTATTTAAAAATTGTTCTTTATAGTGAACTCATATATGGAATTATATCAATTGTTATACATTAACTGGGGTGTACCTCAAGGTTCAGTGATAGGCCCTTGTTGACAGCTTTTTGATGTATAATTGATGTGGATTTTTTGTAAATATTTTGTAAAATTATTTTTTTGCCATTAACAATACTGTAAATAGGGTAGAAAGGAAAATGCCCAGCTACCATACTGCATGCAATCACTCAGAGCAGATCTTCAAACTCTAATCCACAGCTATAATGACCCACACTCCTCTATACGTCATTAATCAATCCCTCATTCCTCCCATAGACTTCCATTAATTTTCAATACTTATCAACCACTTGCCAACTTCATCAACATCATAGCAATATGTTAGCAACCACCTGATATTCTTTAGGGTCCATCTGTTTCTCTGTATACCATGTCAGCCTCTTTTCACCCTGTTCTTCAAAGATCAGGACCCTCACAGAGCATCTATTATTTGGGTGATGGATCATTCTCAGTCCTGCAGTGACACTGATGTGGTGGTGGTGTGTTAGTGTGAGTTGTATGAGGGTATTAGACACAGAGGAGCTGCTGGAGATTTTAAACATTGTTATCTCACTCTTCACTCTATTAGACACACCTGTCTTGTTGGTCTACTTTATAGATGTAAAGTCAGAGACAGCAGCTCATCTGTTGCTGCAGTTTGTGTAGATCATCCTCAAAGCCTTCATTGGTGGTCACAGGATGCTGTTGGCTGGTTAGTTATGGTTGGTGCACTGTTTTCACTCCAGCAGTGACACTGAGGTGTTTAAAAGCATCAACAGTTCTGCTGTGTCTGTTCTTCTCATAACAGCACAGCACACATTAGCGCACCACCACCACATCAGTGTCACTGCTGTACTGACAGTGATCCACCACTCAAATAACAGCTGCTCTGTAGGGGTTTGATCACTGAATGAGGTTAAAGTATAGACTATGTAGACTTGTAGAACTAAAGTGCACCTATATGCTCAGTGGAGCTGATAAAATGAACAGTGAGTGTAGATACAAGATCTGTGTACCTACTCTAGTGGCCAGTGAGTGTATTGGGGATTAAACAGCTCTCACAGGAAACCCTCTCATAGGTAAAAGGCTTCAGTTCTATCATCTTTTCCTTTCCATATGTGTTCTGTCCTATGATAAAACCTACAATGTCAACACCCAGATATGCATTTGCAGGATGAATGGAAACACTTCTGACACCACTGATCTTACTTCATGTTGGAAAAAAAAAGCTTGCCTCCTCCCCTTTCCAAAAAATATATGTCATCTGCCTTTTATCTCCTCCTCTCTGGTCCTGCCCACTCATTTGCTAATTGCTTCTTTTGCCTGAAGAGGCAGAGCAGGGTTGACATAGAATCTGGAACAGGGCCAGGCTGAGTTTGTGTCCAGTGCAGGCCTGGTTATTTATCCCTATTCAAACACATGCCCTGTGGCTGCTACTCTCTCTCTCTCTCTCTCTCTCTCTCTCTCTCTCTCTCTCTCTCTCTCTCTCTCTCTCACACACACACACACACACACACAGACACACACACACACACACACACACACACTTTATTTGTACAGTACAAGACCTCAGGCTTAATGCTAATGTTAGCTCTGTGAGAGCTTTCATAAAAGTATATTTTGTTTAGTGAGATTATGTTTACATCATAACCAAATAAATAAACAAACAATCCAACAAATGGATATATATATATATAGACATGCAAAATAGCCCAGTCTTCAGTGCTGCACTCATTCATAATAATAAATAATAGTGATCTCTGTTGAATTAACAGTGTTGATTATAGTCCAGAAGGGCTTAACTCAACACTGTAGGTCAGGCATGTTCAAAGCTTACCCATGAGGGAAAATGTGTACACCCAAACCTGTAAACAGATTAAATATAAATTAAATATAAATATATGACTGTTTTTTGTACCTCAACTTCAAAATGCCGCTCACTGTCGTCCAGGAAGATGACCCGCAGACGCACTTTCCCCTCTCTCGCCTTGTGCCGCTGGGTGCTCCTCTTAGTCTTCAGCAGCTCAAATCTGTCCCCCATCTCTGTGTGTGTTCAGTACAGTCACTTAAGCTCTGCTCCTCATTATTCCCAGTTAGATCCTCGCAGGAGCCACGTCATGAGGAACATCCTCCACATCATTCAGCTGCTTCACAGACTGACAGATCCAAGAAAGTTTCCATCCCCATCAGCTCTGCCTTATTACTGACGTCTACATCTCAGCAGAGCATCTATCAGCCTCTCCTGCTTCTCATGTTTCTCTTATGCTTTGCCAGCTCGAGTGCTCATGGGCCAAAAGTGCCCGGGGGCTACAGGGCTCCTCCATTCAGCTTTATCCCCCCCTCTACCACCGTCACAATAGAGTCAAGACTGAGCCATGTGTTGAAAAAGTGGGCTACACTCTTTCTTTCAGGGTGCTTTAGTACAAAAAAAGCTTATATGTACAAGCACGAACACCTAAAAACATCTTTCCATGATGACAGGGTTCTTCAGATTGATAAGGAATGTGTTCTGTATAGAAGATTTTTGAAAAAGGTTCTATATAACACCAAAAAAGGTTCCTTTATAATTGCAAGCTTGACATTGTAACAGAAACAGAACCTTTTTTTGCTATAAAGAACAATTTCTTTACAGAACTACCTACACTCTTAAAAAATGGTTTGCCAAGGATTTTTTGGTAAAGAAAATGGTTATGTATAAATAAAAATCATGTAAAATTTGATAATTCAGCTTTTTGAATGAAATTATAAACAATATTTTCACAATATTCTAATTTTTGGAGATGAAGTAGTATCTATCTATGTACCTATTTATCTATCTCTGTCTACCTATCTATGGGCTGGAGCTATGTGGCTAGTATAGAAGAAAATGTCACCATATACAGCTGATACGTAACCCCAAATACTAATCACACTTATGTGGTTCCTGAAACTGTATGACATTGTCATGTATAAAAATGAACACAAGTATGATGCATAAAATAATTCTTACCTGTTAACATGCACAAATAGCTTTTCACAGTATCTCACCTCAAGGTGGCGCTATTATATAAGCAGAGGTTTTGAGTGTACAAGCAGGGCAAAGCTTCACAGGAGTAATTCATGTAATGGGTCCCTTACCAAAAAAAGTCTACATCAAATACATGTTATTAAGTATACTTAAGTATAATAAAAGTATTTCCCTAAGTATACTTTTATTTAGCAAGTACACTACAAGTATACTTACTTGGGACTAAATTTGAACACTTTAAGTTCAAGTACATAAAAAGTAAACTGGAAGGATGCTCTATAATTAGAGTAAAATTATAAAATTATAGAGTATCCTTCCAGTTTACTTTTTATGTACTTGAACTTAAAGTGGGCCAATTTACTCTCAAGTAAGTATACTTGTAGTGTACTTGCTAAATAAAAGTACACTTAGGGAAATACTTTTATTATACTTAAGTATACTTAATAACATACTCGACGTATACTTTTTTTGTAAGAGGTAAGAGTACACTCAGTTCAATATCAGAGGGGGCAAAAAAGCACAGTGTTAAAAACACATCAACTCATCTTAAAAGTTTTAGTTAATCTAAAAGCTACAGTCTGAATGCACAAATACAATGTGTTGCAATTTATTACCAAAACATATTTTTATTATATCACAAATATATCATCACAAACTTATTAAATATAAAAGTGAGCGAAATGTATAACAAAAACACAGGGTGATTTAATTTGATTTATTTGTTTGATCATTTCTAAGCCTGATAATTTCTGTTAACAAACGTAAACTGTAACCAATAAACTGAATTGCTCTGCTCTCATACATAACATTGATTATGAAGGTAATTCCTCCCTCAGCCAGGCAGTTGTCCCCACCTGCATGAAGACTGTCACCATCATCCCGGTCCCCAACAACCAGCCAATAGCCCTCACGCCGATAGTCACAAAGTGCTTTGAGAGACTGGTCATGTCCCACATCAAAGCCACCACAGACATCACTGTGGATCCTCATCAATATGCCAACAGGAAGAAATGTTCTACAGAGGATGCCATTTCCTCTGTGGTCCACACTGCTCTTACCCACCTGGAAGAGAAGGACTACTACTTCCGTTTGCTCTCTGTGGACTTCACATCAGCCTTCAGACCCTGACTCACAAACTTTTTTCACTTGGACTGAACGCTCTCTGCAACTGGGTTCTTATACACAAATAAATGATTAAAAAATCATACATTGTGATTTCTGGATGTTTTCTTTTAGATTATGTCTCTCACAGTGGACATGCACCTAAGATAAACATTTCAGACCCCTCCATGATTTCTAAGTGGAAGAACTTGCAAATTTGCAGGGTGTTCAAATACTTATTTTCCTCACTGTATCTGTTCTCCTTTGTCCTTAAAAATCATTGTATTTGTCAGCTTATGAATCTGAAAATAACATTATGAATATTATATTTTCAGTTTTTCATTTATCTCGGTGAAAAAGTAAGAATGAGTACATTTTTGTTGAAAACTCAACACTCTGAGTCTTACATCTTTTGTAAAAACACATTTGCATCATGTTTTTAAGTCATTAAAAATAAAAAAAAATAAAAAAAAGACACATCACGTGTCTCATTCACTTGTGGGTTGTCTCTGAATTTATTGTGCTACTTTGCCTTGTGGAATAACACAGACTAGCTATTTTTGTTGATAATGCAGGATATTTCCCTTTAATTCGCACACACACACACACACACACACACACACACACACACACACACACACACACACACACACACACACACATATACAGTACATTTACAGTGGTGTAATCATCAACTACCTCTTATTGGTTAGATGATGATGATGATGATGATGATTATAGACGGACGGATGGAAATAGACAGACAGACAGAAAGACTGACCGACAGATTCAATGACAAGTTCATTGCTGTTCATAATTTAGGGTTTGGTTGGTGAGGTTAAGCATATATTTGGGTTAGTAGTAGCAGAATTTAACTAAAATTACACAAAAGTGGAAATACACCAAAGAGATGCATGGTTATGTCTACACTGTCTACACAAAGTAAATGATATACTACCCAGAAGTTCATTATTATTCCTTTAGAATCACTTTCTTGTAACAAAGATGGATTAGAATAGACTCATAAAATAGAATAGAGTCAACATGATTTTAAAGGATGCTTTTGACCTGTCCTGTAAAGTTACCATTTTGGAATAAATCATTTTTCTTTGGACGCCAACAATTTACTACCGATCAGTCACATATATTGTATTGATTTGTGTGAACAGATTTGGAATAACAGATCATTTTTCAGTAATTGATTGTTTCATTGTCATGTTGGGTTAAATCATATTTTTCATTTGTACAACAAATGGAATTAAGACAGATTTAGTCACTGAGTGCATTAACTTATATAAACACATCAAGTATAACAATGTCAAATGTGGTCTAAGGAGATGCTAATGCTGGATCTGTTTTATGACTAGTTTACATGTAAGAAAAGATTAATTGCTTGTTTTTTATCTCTCTGCTTTCTTCCATCTTCACCTTTTATGCTCTTGCCATTTTCCTCAGCAGGTGAGTGTAATCTCTTGCTTTGTTACAGTGGATTGCAGTCTCTGGTAACAGGAGTTGGTGTGTGTTCTGCTTACCAGCTGCTGTTCCATCACGTATCATCGCGCCTGTTTGATTTTCCATGCGGAGAATTGTTTGCACCTGTCCAGGTTTTTTTTTTTCTCTCTTTATAGTGCAGATGTGTGTATATGTGCAGATGTAAGTAAGCTATGAGTAGTTCTGTTGGCATACAGTGCTGTGGAAAGGTTTTAGACACCTAAGCACAACCATGTGTCTTGGTTGCAAAAATGTAATATAATCTCAGAATAAATACAAATTAACAGTCAAATGAAGTAATACTTATGCATTTTATCATTGATACGTTGTGAGTTAATTTGAAGATGTTTGGGGCTGATGTTCTTTTTGATATCACAAGATATGTTACTTCCATCTGGACATAAGAAAGTATTGATTAGCCAAACTAAATAAACTCAGTTTTTAAATACAGTTTTCTCACATGCCTTAAACTTTGCCACAGTATTGCACAGTTTAACCTAAATGTAAAGCTTTATCTGTCCAGCACTTCAACTGAGTATCACATGAAAACAATCTGTGGAAAAAACTGGCTGATCAGTCTGCCTCCTTTTCTTCACAGTAGAAGCTTAGGAAAGATAAAGTGAAACCCAGGAAAACTCCCTCACCACATGAAACAGGAGAATCCACTTTAAAAAAAAAGCAGACATCCTTTGAACTCTTCCAGACAAACCAACTCACTCTTTCCCCAAACATCAGGCTTCTGAGAAATATATATCAATGACCAACTGATATTGATAATGCATTATCTCATGTAATACATAAAATAGACATTGTGTCTTTTAAACTGGAGTGACACCTGCACAAATATGACGTTAACAGATGACTTATCAGAAGAAAAAACTTTCCTGAACCATAAAATTCCACATTATAAGGTTGCAAAAGGATGTAGCCTGATGCACTTTGGAATAATGTCCTGTTAGCTATTGAACATGAGCAAAACTATGACTGTAGAAAAAACTAGAAGACTTTTGCAAGGAAATGTGGGTGAAAACAAGAACTCAAGAACAAGAACACAAGCTGTGTGAACACACGCTTGCCAAATGGGCTGTTAATAAGTACTGAACATGCAGCGCTCCCAAACTTTTGCATTGGGCCCTTTTCTTTTCTTTTTTTATTTTGAAGAACAAATACTGTATCTCTCCACTGTTCAATACAATACTGCAGAAATATATTGTTGCATTTTTGCACATTTTTAAATGATAAACATTCATATTATCACTACCCCTGGTTTTGAATGAACTGGGTCTGCGACATCACAAATGTCATGTGATAGAGTTAATTTTTTATTTCATAAGTGTATTTGACTTATGAGAATGGCAGTAGTTCCTAAAACATATAAAATATTTCTGTATGTGTTGAGTAAGGGCAGTCCTGTCAGCAGTCTTCTTTTAGTTAGCCAATAAAAAATGAAAGAGTTGCATCTGTAAGCTTTTGTGAATATCATTTATAGCATCAGCATTGCTACGTAGCTTGCCACTCACAAACATCACAGTAACTGTTGGCTACTGCTAGCGAGGAAGTATAATGAATCATGTTGACAATTTAATCAAAGTTACCAGTTAGATAACAGACAGACAGTCATCTTACCTCAGTAAAACATTTATTCACTTTATTCATGACTAGAATGGATAGTATTTAAGTTCTTTTGGTCACCAAAGTAAAGGCAACGGAATACCACCGGTAAGTAAGTCTCCCAACAGGGGATGCATCTCATGGCAGGAATGCAGAATTCGGCACAACACCGGATTATGCTTTTTGGAATTTCATTGATGAGGTGCATTAGGTTGAATTAATTGAGCAGGTAGGTTTGTGTGAAGTTTCACTGACAAGTGGGATACTGCCCACATAATTTATTGTGTCCCACCTGGCTTTCTGTTCTAGAGATGCCACTGTTACCAAACATTACAGAAATACATCATTCACCTCCTGGAAATAGCCAGGCCTGTTGGCTAGCCTACTATCTACAGGTCAGTAGGCTAATAAATACATCTGTGGTGTTAAAGTAAAAATGCTTGACTTTCAAATATTCATAAACTTTCTCTTCATCAAATGTTATTAATTAAACTCACTTTAATTCTGCCAGCAGGGAATCAGGATATTGAAAATTCAGTGGCAGGAACCTCATCTGATGAGTTAATTAAGTTGGATTACGTGGAGGTAGGTAGGTAGGTAGTAGTTGGCGAAATAGGCCCCGGCCCAGCGCCTCC